>PVJN01002664.1:17461-62461 GCA_004026805.1 Lasiurus borealis | reverse complement strand
AGCAGAGACACACTCCCCCTGTAGGCAGTGACATCAGAATGAAGAGTTGAAATGGCGGTGGACTTTCACTTCTGACTTCCTAACCGCCTATGCTATATTTTTCATGCAACAATTACGTTGTTTCACAACCATTTTTAAAGCCCTTCTCCTCCCATTGCCAAGTTACTAAATCTATGACCTGTCAAAAGTGACTCCACGCTTTCACGTCTGGTTTAATTCCGAGGCTCCTGGGAGCAGGGGAGGGTGAAGCACCAGGGAGCAGAGGCAGACTGGGAAGGGCGAGCAGGCAAAGTGTCGCTGTGTTCAAAAAGCCAAGCCAGTTGCTTGCTCCCCAGAACGCATCCAGCTGAGCCGACGGCTTTCCTCAAAGCGAGCAGTTAAGTGACTTCCCCCATTTTGAAGCCAGAGGTCAGCCCCAGTTTTGTTTCCATGGTCCAGCGAATGCATCTGAGGGCTGCCAGCCCCCTCACCTGCTGTGGGAGGCCGAACGATGGCCTCCAGCTGTCCGAGTCCTCATTGCCAGGACAGTGACTGTGTTAGGCTCTGAGGCAGTGGAGAATGAAGACTGCTCATCGGCTGATCTTAAAGCAGGGAGAGTATCCTCAATTATCGCGGTGTCCCCAATGTAACCACAAGAATCCTTACGAGAGGGAGGCAGAAGAGGGAAGCCAGAAGGAGATGACTATGGAGAAAGCAGGTCAGAGACACACGATGTTCCTGAGCCGGAAGACGGAGAAAGGGGCCAAGTAACACAGGCCATTTCTAGAAGCTGGAAAAGCCAAGGAAACAGATTTCCTCTGAGAGTTGCCAGAAAGGAATAGAGCCCTGCCAACACCTTGACTTTATCCCACTGAGACCTGCGTCAGACTTCTAACCTCCAGACCTGCAGGATCATCCTATCTAATGAAAGAGTAATATGCAGATTGATCATTACTCCAACACACAAGATGACTGCCCCCCCGCACCCGCATATGGTCAAAAGATCCTGCCCCCATGTGGACACAAGATGGCCACCACAGATGGCCAGCAGGGGAGGGCGGTTGGCAGGGACCAGGCCTGTAAGGGAGGGCAGTTGGGAGTGACCAGGCCTGCAGAGGAGGAAGTTCGGAGTGACTGGACCCAGAGGGAAGGGCAGTTTGGGGGGACCCAGGCTTGCAGGAGAGGGAAGTTAGGGGTGACCAGGCCCACAGGGTAGGGCAGTTAGGGACAAATAGGCTGACAGGGGAGCAGTTAGGCATCAATCAAGCTGGCAGGGGAGTGTTTAGGGTGTGATCAGGCTGGCAGGCAGAAGTGGTTAGGGGCAATCAGGAAGGCAGGCAGGTGAGCAGTTGGGAGCCAGCAGTCCTGGATTGTGAGAGGGATGTCCGACTGCCCTACCTGGATTGGGCCTAAACAGGCAGTCGGATATCCCTCAAGGGTTCCCAGATTGGAGAGGGAGCAGGCTGGGCTGAAGGACACTCCCATGCATGAATTTCATGCACCAGGCCTCTAGTAAATTTATGTTCTTTTAAGTAAATTTGTGGCAATTGGTTACAGCAGCAATAGAAAACTAATACAGTCTACCTATACTTCCTCTATTTCTTTACACAGATTTCCTCTCGTGGACAAACTGGGGTATGCTGTGAAAATCAGCCCACTTGGGCATCCCACCTTACAGATGCCCAATGGCATGGGGCCACACTGCCAACTCAGGTGGCTGCTTTTCAGGACTCCCTGAGAGAGAACCCAGATAAGACAGCAGCAGTGTGATGGTTACTTAGCTACCTCTGCAGAAACCTAACTTGAATAAGTTATTAATGAAAGTCCTCTGTAAATCACGCCCCATCATCCCAAAATATATACTCGTCATCGTTTATACCCACACGACTCTTTTGGAAGACTAACAAGAAGAGAAATGAATCTCACACCAGGAACCCAGAATAGCGTAAGAACAAATGCTCTTCAGGATTTCTCAATATGCTTCAATCCTACCAACAGCAACAGGATAGGTAGGTCAAAGAAAATCTTGAATAAAGACTGACTTACTTTTGAGTCCTTACTACGTGCCAGACATTGAGCTGAACACTAAAATCAGATGATCTCGGCAAAACTGGTTTGGCTCAGTGGATAGAGCGTCGGCCTGCGGACTGAAAGGTCCCAGGTTTGATTCCGGTCAAGGGCACGTACCTTGGTTGTGGGCACATCCCAATGGGGGACGTGCAAGAGGCAGCTGATCGATGTCTCTCTCTCATCGATGTTTCTAACTCTCTATCCCCCTCCCTTCCTTTCTGTAAAAACAGATGATCTCATCTTATTCTCTTACCATTTCCACCAGGGAGTTACCATGATCGTTACCATGTGTAACTCACAGGTCCACACTCTCACACCAGTTGGGTTCAACTCCTCTGTCAGCCTCCAGAGCAGGAACTCTACAGAGACGTCATGCTAATCCCCTCCCCACCGAGGGACGAGTTAAACTGGCCTCCGCTCTACCCCAAAGGGCTCCAGAGAAGGGAAGGCCAGCTTCCTCCCCAATCATAGAGGGCACTCATTTAACTGTACCTCTCCAAAAGACCCCTCGGCTTTGAAAAACAGCGTTCCTCATCTCAACAGCCAGATCATCTAAAACAAGACCTCTCACTGACTTCTTTATTGTGTTTTTTATGTCCTACCGATTGCTTCCTTCAAGGGACCCGTGTTCTGAAAACGATATGAACGAAAAGCCTGCTTTGGTGAGGTGGGCGCGCTGATGGTCCAGAAAGGCTTCCTGGTCAGGCTCAGGCCGTTACCGTGGTAACATCTATCCCTCCTGTCTGGGCCCGAGAAGCTCCACCCTCCTGGTTAAGAGCCACGGATCCCACAGAACAGTATCTAAAAGAGGCGGGTCTTTAGTCATCATGGGCACGTCTATAGGACATCCCATTCTAAATAAAGTTTCTCGCTCTAACATGTCATCACAATGGGATTTTTAAAAGGCATGTAAACATAAGCGCAGTCCCTCTCTCTCGCTTCCACTTCCTTCCTCAGTACATAAAGTCGGCATCGGTCTACTATGCGGAACCTTCACAATCCCCCAAGGACGCATTTTCTCCCTGAATTACAGAATGTATTTCTCTTGTAAGCCAGACTAAGTTGGCTCTGCATTTCAGTACTGGAGCCACTGGAAAGGTATCAGAATGAAGAGTTGAAATGATGGACTTTCACTCAATTCTTACAAAACAGTAATTTTAAAAGTCCAAGTGAATTTGGAATATGTGCAAAGGCTATAAACATGACATTAAAAACAAATTCTTACAAAACAGTAATTCTTATAAAAATATGAAACACATTTTCCAAATCATGTCATTCATGGTGTAGGTCTATTTCCAGAGTAACCCACAAAGCTCTTCGAAACTCTTAATGCAGGTTAAGTAATACACATTCACTGTAAGGAGTTGAGATTCGATATTCTTGTAATATTAACTTTAAAATAATTACAAGAGTTATACACAGTTCTTATTCTTTTTAAAGGAAAAAAGTTCTGATGGAATCAAGTCAAATGTACATAAAGATTTGGGGCAGCCAAAACCGGTTTGGCCCAGTGGATAGTGTGTCAGCCTGCGAACTAAAAAGTTCCAGGTTCGATTCCTGTCAAGGGCATGTACCTTGGTTGCGGGCACATCCCCAGAAGGTGTGCAGGAGGCAGCTGATTGATGTTTCTCTCTCATCGTTATTTCTAACTTTCTATCCCTCTCCCTTCCTCTCTGTAAAAAATCAATAAAATATTTTTTTTAAAAAGTGTTTGGGGCAATCTGAAGACCACTCCTATGGTTTTAAGGACTGATACACTATTCTCAATGATGTTTCATTTCATTTCCAAAAAGTTATGGTTTCTCTTTCCTCCACGGGACTGTATTCCCACCACTCTTCTTCCACTAATTCATGATGAGGCCATTTGCTGATAGTATCGTACCCCATAGAGAGAGCCACATGCAACATAAGAAAAATCCAGTGGCCACTTAGCTGGCTGTGGACAATGAATGACAGAGAAAAAGATGGCGGTCCATAGGGTATCACATGACACTTGACCACATTTATCACCTCACAGAGCCCACCCACTTCATTGGCTCTTGTCGCCCTAAATCTATCTGCAGGGGCCAGGACAGCTATAGCCCAGGGCTGAGGTGGGACAGGACGGACATGCTGGCCAAGTATGTGTTAGAGAAGTGATTATCTGAGCATCACGTGCCGAGGGCCTGAAAATCACGCCCAGAACTCGGACCATTCTGCAGCTCTGTCATCCTCCGGCTCTGCTTCATCCCCCCCCACACACACACACACATACACAGCCTAATATTCTGCCTCGCTAGCTGCTCACACCTATCATGGTGAGACCGAGATGTTTTAAATTTACAATTATGATTTAGGGCACGGTAGGCCCCTGCCCTGCATGGCACCCAATCCATCTACAACTCAATTCGAATTGCAGAAGGGATACAGGAACTCATTGATTAATTCAGGCAGAGCCCCAAGTCCTGTGGACGTGAGAGAGATTTTCCTGTTTTCTTCAGCAACGTTCTTTCCCCCTGAGACCATAAATCTCTGAGCGCTGGCTCTCCGTCTCAGGAAAGCGAACGTCATCCAAGGCAGCATATAAATCACCTTGAGAATGGTTATTCATCATGAGCAAATAGAAATCTAAGCCAGGCAGATGGTGAGAGGCTCATTTATACTGGGCGAATTTCAGGGGACTAGGCAGGCCGGGTGGGGAAGCGGAGGGGAGGATAGGGGGGCTGTAAAATCTGAGGATGGATTTATAGGATGAGCATTAACACCCCAAACAACGGAATACTAAAAAGTACCATACCACATCGCTACCGTCTCTTGGACGCTTCACCTCGGGTTCAGATCTGACTTCCTCCCTTGGCGGGAACAGGAAGGAGAGGAAGGCAGAGAGAGGAGGAGGAGGAGGGCCAACCCATACTAAACACTGCCGCGTGTCAAGCCCTTTTCATTCACCAGTTTCAAAGCGCTTAATCCTTTGGGGGCGGCTGCAGGAGAGAAGAGATTATAGCACTCGGTGCTGATTTTTTTCATATGGCTCCGGCTCACAAATGGCCACTCTGAGGTGGCGCCCTCCCTAACACTCTGGGGAGTGTTTATGTCACAAAGCCACACTGGCCTGGGGGGAGGGGAGAGATGGCAAGCCACTGGTGACCCCCCTCCGAAGGCCACCCCCAAAGTCTGGCTTATTTCAATGTTGAAATCCATTAAGAACCGCAAGATACCCTACTGGCCCCTGAGAAAAATATGATTTGGGACCTTCTACTATATTCCGCTTCTCTTATAAAGACAACACCCAGCCAAGAAAATAAAACCTTATTATCACCCAGGTAAAGGAAAAAAGGGGAAGAGGAAGGGAAAGGGGATAGAGGAAAAACACCAAGTGAAATGAATCCCCCAAGCAGCATAGGAAATTACACTATCACACTTTGTACTCATGAGTGCTGGCAGAAACTAAGTTCAAAATGCACCCAGGCCCTAGCTATAGTTTGGCTCAGTGGATAGAGTGTTGGCCTGTGAGCTGAAGGGTCCTAGGTTCAATTTTGGTCAAGGGCACATGCCTGGGTTGTGGGCTTGGTCCCCAGTGTGGGGTGTGCAGGGGGCAACCAATCAATGATTCTCTCTCATCGTTGATTTTTTTTTCTCTCTCTCTTCCTTCCTCTTTGAAATCAATCCTATATGATAAAAGGCTCTGTCGTGTACTGACCACCAAGGGGCAGACACTCAACACAGGAGCTGCCCCCTGGTGGTCAGTGCACTCCCATAGGGGGAGTGCCATTCAGCCAGAAGCTGGCCACGCGAGTGGCAGTAGCGATGGCGAGAGCCTCTCCTGCCTTCGCAGCATTGCTAAGGATGTCTGACTAAGGGGAGTGGGCCTAAGCCATCAGTAGGACATCCCCCAAGAGCTCCCGAACCGAGAGAGGGTGCAGGCCAGGCTGAGAGATGCCCCTCCCCCCCCAGGTGCACAAATTTTGTGCACTGGGCCTCTAGTAAAAATATTTTTAAAAGAAAGAAAAATATACACAGGCTTATGTTTGTGTGAGATGGTTATGTTTGTTGTTGATTTGTTAACAAAAGAACGGAAGGCAGGAAAAGTGTTTTGCAAGACAGAAAGGAGTCCTCATCATGGAAGACACAACAGTGACAGCTCATAAAGTACCATAGAAACATGTCTTCCAATTCCAAGTCATCTCACAGGTGGTCATCTAGTGCTACAGGCTTCAGGTAGGCCTGCATCACATACCACCAAGCCCTAGATGGTCTTGGCACACTAACCTGGAATCATCCCTTGGCCGAAAGCCATTTATCCTGCTTCCAATCTCAGGACATACAACATAATTACAGTAAGCCCTCTCTTCACATCCTTGATAGGTTGTGCATAAACTTTAACAGAAAGTACATATCACAAAACCAATTGTACCACAGGCTAACTGTTATAAACAAGACTTAAATTCCTACGGCAGCTCATCAATGTTCTAACAAAACAACGGGAAACACGATGACCTTATTTTGAGAACCTGCTGTTTAACTCTTGTGAAAGAGGCATGGAGTGAATAAGCTGAGTGCTTTAGTCAGCTCGGGCTGCCACAACAAAATGCCAGAGACTTAGGTGGTTTAAACCCAGAGAAGGAGAGGAGGGAATCTCTGTGGGAGCGCACTGATCACCAGGGGACGGCTCCTGCACTGAGTGTCTGCCCCATGGTGGTCAGGGTACGTCATAGCAACTGGTAGTTCCGCCATTCAGTCCATTTGCTTTTTACCCTTTTATTATATAGGATAGTTCTATCAGGCTAGGGCCCCACTCTTATGATCTCATTTAACCTTAATTGCCACCTAAAGATCCCATCTACTAGATACAGTGACATTGAAGATTAAGGCTGCAACATCTGAATTGTTTCTATGAGTCTGACTACTTCAGACACCTCATGCAAGTGGAATCATGCAGTATTTGTTTTTCTATGACTGGCTTGTTTCGCTTAGCACTATTTTCTCAAGGTCTGTCCACATTGCAGCATATGGCACAACTTCCTTCTTTCCAAAGTCTGCATAACAGTTCATCATGTGTGTTTGCCACATTTTCTTTAGCCTTTCATCCACTGGTGGTCATTTAGAGTGTTTCCACTTCTTGGCACTTATTGAAAAATGCTACAATGAACAATGCAGAGCAAATATCTCTTCAAGAGCCTCATTTTATTTCTTTTGGGTAAATACACAAAAGTAGGACTCCTGGATTATATGGTATTTCCATTTTTACTTTTTTTGAGGAATCTCCCTACTATTTTCCGGGAGCCTGTATCTTTGAGGCCATCACCAGTTGTTATGCTAAACCTGGAACCACTTATGGCGGAATTCCTATTCTGTGAGAAAATTGATTTGCTTGAGCTACTACTAATGGTTGGGCTCTCTTATTTGCAGCTGGGATAGTCCTGTCTGGTATAGGAAATAGTAAAATATATAGGAAAGGGCACTGCTTGGCAGAAAGTCCAGATATCAATCTTGTCTCCAACACTGACAGTTCTAGCAAGTCAGCCACTCCAGTTTGGGGAGTGGCCATTTGACCGCTAGAGACTATTCTAAGATTTTGTGATTCCAAAGCTATTATTCATTCATATGTAGAATCTAATGAACAAAATAAATTGATGAATAAAATAGAATCAGAAACACAGAAGCATGGAACAGACTGACAAATTGCAGAGGGACAGGGTGGAAAGGTGGGAGGGGAATTAACCAGGAAACGTATATGCATAACCCACAGACACAGACTATTCAGTGGGGAAGGCCTGAGAGGAGCAGGTACAAGTGGAGAGGGACAATGGGGATAAAAAATGCAAACAAAGGCAACATCTGTAATACTTGCATCAATAAAGATAATTAAAAAACAAACAAACTATGATTCAAAGAGATAAAAAGTCTGTTCAGGATTTGAGGAGAAACCAAACTACCTGACGACAGGGTGGGGAATGGGGTGGGCAGGGGCAATGATACCAAACTCTAACTTACATGTAAAAAATTCTAAATATGATCAACATGTCCTGCAGAGCAACCATTGGGAATGAAACTTCATGGAATTATCAGAGAGTTCAATCAAGTGATTTTCAACCATTACCAGTCAGTGACCGCTATTTCACTTCTCGGTCAAACACTTAACAAATAAATATGCGTCAAATACTTTGAACAAGCCTTTAAGATAGAAAATGTGTATTAAAAAGAGTTCCCCAAAGGATCAAAACAGCATATTACCTTATTTCAACAATCTATCACCAGGCCTCACACCTTTAATCAACATTTACCTACACATGCATGTGTCATGGCTATGAGGAACAGAGGGATGATAAAGGGTCGAGGGGATTACACTGACCAGGCTTCAGCTGGCACATCTGAGGACTCACAGCTCCACATGATCCGGAGTTCAAAAGCTCCGTGCGAAGATGGCAATTCAACCAAGGACATGGAAATTCTTCCAGGGAGCAAAACTCAGCCAAATCTTTTATATCTGTGTCCTTCCTTTACTCGCAAAACCATTTCCCTACCGTGGGGAAGGGAGGGATTATGACATGCTTACTTGGAAATTCAGCCAAACCCCATTTGTCTAATTTATATGCTGATCTAGCTGTCAGTACTTTAGGATATCATAAGATGTCTTACTAACCCTGCTAGATTGGGGGGGACGGAGGATTGGGGGTGTAGTTGTGAGTGGTCTCTTGACGGCATTGTTGCTGCTGCAATTCAGATAATTAACCAGGGAAGCTTCTAATGAAACCACCGCCTCTAAGGCACAGGCTTAAAACCCACGTGCCACTCAGGGGCTCCCGTGGAGAGATTAACAGGCCTGATTATCCGTCTCCCCTTCGGGCCAGCCGAGGCACCCAGTAATTGCCGCAAACGATTAACACCACATTATTTTTAAACGCTCCTCTTTTTCTATTTCATCGCTGGGGGATTTGAGGCAGTTTTTAAAGTTTAACAAATGTTTTTCAGCTGGCGAGCCAATGGATACTACTCAGCGATAGGAAAGCATGAACTACTGATTAACATAACAACATGGATGCGTCTCAAAGGTGTGATGCTAAATGAAATAAGCCAGACTCAAAAGACTAGTTACTGCACGGTTTCCTGTATATGACATTCTGGGAAAGGCAAAACTGTTTTGGATATAAAACATGAGCGATTCCCAGAGGCTAGGCGGAGGAGTTAACTATAAAGGAACACAAGGGAATTTTGGAAAGGGATAGAACGGTTCTAGACTTTGTTAAAAGTGGTAAAATTGCATTTTACAAGGGCAAATTTCCCAGTAGGGGGTGTGTATGTATTTCAATTTCTCCCTCTTCCTTCTGCTCTCTCTAAAATCAATTTTAAAATGTTTTTAAAAATAAGAGGGTGAATTTTAATATTTATGAATTACCCCCTCAATAAACCTGAACTTTAAGAACAATTAAGGTTTTGCTCCCTCAGATTCGTCTTCCAGAAGGCTGGGTCTACACGGCCATATGTGAGCTCTGTCATTTGGGACCATCTCCCTTTGGCCAGTCCTCTGCTTTCCTAACCCAACAGCCCAACAACCAGTGATGGTCCAGTTCAGGGGACAGACGCCACTCCAGGTATTTCCAGCAGAAAGGGACTTGATATGAGAATGAGGTGCTGATGGAATCCCTGAAAGACCTGGAGGAGAAGTCCTCCTTAGACTCTGATTCAAGGACACACCTTTGGAGGAGCCACGAGCCAAATGTGAGGAAGCAGCCGCCAGCACAGCAGCTTCCTCCGACGAGGCAGGTGGGACCAAGATCCTGGCACAGTGAGTCTGGCCACTGCCAGGGCCTCTAAACATGCACATCTCCATGACCTTGCCTGCCACTGGCACTAGCAGAATGGGTGGGTCTTCATCTCAGGCTCCCTAACCTCACCCAGATGCACTTATGAGACCCGTCGTGCACTGAGTAACCAAGCTGCAAGCAAGTCTGAGACCTGGAGGTGTTGGGTTTCCCATCGGGAGGGTGGAATGAGGTTCCGATTCTAGAAGAGACCCCCATCCTCAGTGTCTCCCCAATCACAGCCCTTCCTGTCCTGAAACAAGGCATTCTTCAACAAAGAAAGCAAACCAACAACCTTTTTTTCTGTCTAAACAAATTTTCAAACGGTGTTGAAAGAGTTGAAAAATATTCTAAGTTCCTGACTCATTTCATTAGGGAAGAATATTTCATTTTTTACATGGAGTTAGCTCTAGCCCCAGCAGAATGAAATTTTAAGATCGCTGCTTTTGATAATAGAGCCAACCACAGTTCTAACTCATGCATTAAATACACACTGGTCTTTGAGTTTTATTCTGCTGAGAATTAAAAACAGACTAATCTTGGAAAATGCATTAATTTTCCAGACACCTGTAAGTTATTTTATGATAAGCCAGACCCAGAGGAGGGGAGTGCGACACTGATTTATCATTTAAATATATATATATTGGGTCTTTCTTTGCTTTCCTGGCAGAGAGCTCCAAAAACCAAGGTTATTTCCTAAAAGATGAGAGAGATAAAGGTATCTTTTGTTACGTTATTGAGGTAACTGCAAAAGCCCTAGGTGACCTAAGGATGAAAATGGCTGACCTCCAGAGAAGGGAGAAAGGCTGGAGATTGAGTTCAGTCACTAAAGGCCAATAATTTAATCAACCAATAATTTAATCCTCTGCAATGAAGCCTCCAACTCCCCCGCCCCCAACTCGCCCCCTCCGCCAAGAACACGGCCCAGAGCTTCTGGCTTGGTGAACACATGGAGTCCTTGGTGATTGGTTCCCCACACACCCTGGCCCCAGACTTGCCCATGCATCTCTTCCATCTTTTCCTGAATTATATCCTCTTTTAAAAATATCTCTATTGATTTCAGAGAGGAAGGAAAAGGGAGAGCTAGAAACATCAATGATGAAAGAGAATCACTGGTTGGCTGCCTCCTACACACCCCCTGCGAGGGATCAAGCCCACAACCCAGGCATGTACCCTTGACTGGAATCACACCTGTGACTCTATAGTCCGCAGGCTGATGCTCTATCCACTGAGCCAAACGGGCTAGGACTATCCTTTCTTAATAAACTGGTAAATGCTTCTGTGAGTTCTGTGAGCCAATCCAGAAAATTAATCAAACCAGAGGAAGGGGTCATGGGAACCTCTGATCTATAGTTGGCTGGTCAGAAGTGCTGGTGACACTGAAGTTATGATTGGCATCTGAAGTATGTGAGGGGAGGGGCAGTCTTGTAGGACCGAGCCCTTACACTGTGTGGGATCTGATACTGTCTCCAGAGAGGACACCCAGTCTGTGTCCAATGAGAATTGGACTGAGTTTATTGCTTGGTGTGTTACACGCACATACTGGTACATGTACACAAACACACACACACACACACACACACACACACACACACACACACACAGAGGAGGTATCTTTTATCTTTAATTATTATTCCTAATGATCTACCATGACCAAAACAATAAACAACAACAAAAAAGAGTAATTCGCTAACGTACCCTAATAACCACAATCTTAGTTTTCCCAGTGATCACTCCCATAGTAACTATAGTCTCAGTGCCAAAAGGGTTAAGAAAACTTCTCACAAACAAGTTTTAGCCTTTAGGAATTTCACTTCCTCCTTGAGTTATCTCTCCAAATTGCACAAAAGGGAGGCAATGGAAATATTTTTCTCTTTCTGACAGGAAAACTATTGGGTGGGTATTGCTAGCTTCTTTAACTCTTAAAAAAAAATGTAACAAAGCACAATCCCCTAAAATAAAAATATCGTCCAGGCAGCACTAGCTGTTCGGACTGTGAAAATCATCTCCCAGAATTGTCACTGGAAAAAAAATGAGGGGAGTCTGCACCAGAACGCTAATTCTCCCTCCTCAGAAAACCATCAAAACCCATCGCACCCCATCACATCCCAACAGACAATGTCTTATTTTGCTTTCACCACAGAACTAAGGGAAGAAATGACAACCAGAAATTAATAGTGGGTCCTAACTTAAAGGGAAAATGCTCTCCCCAGTTCTTGTTCAGGGTTTTTATTATTATTATTATTATTATTATTATTATTGAAGTTGGAATCTAGTTACTTCTGATGGACAATTGTATACTATCTCTTGCCAAAGGTACTGACTGGTGGGCCACAGTTTTACGTAAAAAGAATAGACCTGGCCTCTCAAACTTCAGGATTAGAGGAGGAAGCATCAGGGGAAAAGGAAACACTAAGGAGAAGTTACAAAATAAGAAGATCCCCCGGTCGGAATAAGTAAGCTTAGAGCGGTGGTTCTCAACCTTCCTAATGCCACATCCCTTTAATGCAGTTCCTCATGTTGTGGTGACCCCCAATCATAAAATTATTTTCGTTGCTACTAACACCACACACACAATAATTTTATGGTTGGGGGTCACCACAACATGAGGAACTGCATTAAAGGAACGTGGCATTAGGAAGGTTGAGAACCACTGGCTTAGAGGATCTAAAAAAGTATTACTTGCCCAGCCCGCATAGTAGCTCAATGGTTGTGCATCGACCTATGATCCAGGAGATCACAGTTTGATTTCCGGTCAGGGCACATGCCTGGGTTTTGGGCTCGATCCCCAGTAGGGGGCATACTGGAGGCAGCCAATCAATGATTTTTTCTCACCACTGATGTTTCTATCTCTCTTTCCCTCTCCTTCCCCCTCTTAATAAAAAAATAAATACATAAAAATTATTACTTAAGATCTAATAATTTACTTCTCTATTCTATACATTTTTCTCTAGAGCAAGAGTTTACACATATGTTTATGGTGTGAAAAGGTTCTTTTCCAAGAAAATAAAGGGAATTGTATTTTTTCAACTCTTGAGCAGCAAAGCACTCCATCCTCCAAGGCCACCCCACCCAAGTATCTCCAAAGAGCGATGCAACAGCGGGGCTCCTAAAATGTCCCCAGTTGCCAATTTTACCTTCCAGTTTGCCTACACACATCAGCTGTATAAGTGCTTTCAACCTGAAACTCATTATCCAGGTAGAGGTCAATGCCTTTCAATATCCCATAATCCCCACCCATTTCTTACCCTGCAAAGGCACCGCATCGACAGCGATGAAATATTCGCAGGCAGGTTGATCCCGCCTCCACGAGAGAGCTAAGCCACCGGGACGCCGTCGGAATACAATCATGTGAAGCATGGAGAACAATTTCAATTGATCACCAGGACCATTTGACTGCAGAACGCCTTGGGCCTTTCAACCTTACCAAGCAGTGAGTACTCTCTAGAATTTTCAGACCGAAGCGGTTTCGATTAAAACGAAGAATAACCTCTAACACGTGGTGAAAGTGGGTCTCGGGATCATGTCAATAGGACGCGAGCATCCAAAGAGAAAGGAAAAAAAAAAAAAAAGCAAAATTCTCTCCTGATACAAAGTGGAACTGACAGGAGGAACCACGGCACCTGGCTTCCAGCTGCCGCCGAGAGTTATGGGGAGTCAGGAGGGGCGCGTGGGCAGATGACAGGGTCTATGACGCCTGTCAGCGCCTGGCTGATCGTTCAGATCTGTAGGTGCTGCTCCTCCTGACCAGGCAGGGAGGGGGTCCCCCTCGGCCTGGACTTGGGCCGCTGTCCCAGGGACCCTGGCCTGGGTCTGCAGCATGCGGGAGCCGAGCATGTGAGGCAGGATCTTCAGCACGAACCACACAAAGAAGCCATTATCCGGGGGAGGGACAGAATATATTGTAACTGCTCCCATCGTGTCATCAGGCACCATCAGAGGCGTGGGAGGATTTTAACTTGAAGTTAAAATGACTCCCGTTCCCATGAAAAGGGGAGAGGCCTCGCCTGTAGGCTCACAATTCAGCCCCAGCAGCCGCCAGCCACGGGCACAGACGTGCCGGGCGCGCATGCCCAGGGCTGGCTTTGGTCTCTCCAGGCAACATGTCGCCGCCTTCTCATTGGTCTCCTCTTAAAACGAAGAGATGAGCAAGTTACAAATATAAGTACTCTTGTTTCCGAACAAGCGACAACGCAGGCCACGGAGCGCTGAGAGAGAGCGCGGCTCGCTTACCTCTGGCTGTAAGGCTTGCTCGTCTTCAGCAGCGTTGGGTAAAATTGCCCAGGTTAGGTTGGCACTGGCGGGTGGCAAAGAGCCAAATGTCCCATTTTTCAGCTGCTCTGTGGAATGTGACTTGGGCCCGGGCCATCCCAGGATGTTTTCTGAAATAAAGACCTAGATTGATGCCAAGTATTTTCCAAATGGAACATTTACAGCTCAAGAGATATTTTCTACCTGGCGGGACCCAGGGGCTGGCTTGAAAGGGGCCCACTCCTGAAGGGACTGTGGTAGGTTTCAGCGAAGCTTGTTTGGAATGAGTACCGAGCGTGGATTCAGACTGTATTTACAAGCTCGCTTCTGCATCATGGCAGTCTCAGAATCACCACGGGCTGTTTCTGCAGCCCCGAACACCAACAACTGACATTTTACCAAAGCTATGTTTTTTCTTTTTTTAAACCTTGCCTAAGGGTATGGTTATTGATTTGAGAGAGAGAGGAAAGAAATGGGGGATAGGGATAGAGAGAGAGAGAGAGAGATCAATGTGAGAGAGAAATATCAATCATTTGCCTTCCGTTTGTGTCCCAGCCCAGAATCAAAGCTACAGCTGAAGTATGTGCCCCAGCTGGGAATCGAACCCACACCTCTTGGTGGACAGGATGATGCTCCAACCAACTGAACACCCAGCCAAGGAAGAAGTCATTTTCTTAAAAAAAAAAAAAAAAAGAAAAGAAAAGAGAAACACCTTTAACAACAAAAAAGATTTTTTTAATGTTCACAATAAAAAAATAGAAGATCAAATTTTATCAAAAACGGGCTGCTCAAAATGTGGTGTGAACGTCACCTGCTATGATGGCCATAGCTTAGATGCAGTCAAGAAACACTTTAGAAGCATCGATCTGGGAAACAGCATTTCTGAATCCTCTCCCAATCCCTGACAAAACAGGCTTTCTAGTTCCAATGTCTTTTTAAGAGCCACATGTTGTTACAGAATATTTGTACATGCTTACAACTGGGGACAGGAATAACCAGAGATGGTTTTGTTTTGTGTTTTACCCCTTTAATAGCAATTCTGCCATTGGAATGAGAGTAGGTCTCAAACTCAGCTGACCTACCTTCTGTATTTAGTATAAATGTAGGGACAAGTGAGGAAGAAACGGTTGTCATGTGGACTAGAACTCAACCTGCCAGCATGGTAGATGTTCCATCCATAAAGCAGCCAGATGCCTCCGCCATCAGAGTGACTCAAAGAAAAATCTACAAGTGTCCCAAACTTGAACACCAAGGAGAGGGTCTGGCTTATGAAAACACAGTAACAGGCCAAGCGCAGAAACACGTGCTTATGCCCGTCCCTGAGTGTGCTCAGCATCATCCAAGCCAACACGTTCAAGCAGAAATCTTTCCTTTATGTCACGCGTTGTATCATATAATTCCGCTGCTTAACAGCCTCAAGTGGCTTCGCACGGCAACTGAAACACAATCTCAGCCGCCCGCCTGGCCAGACGGCTGGCCTCATTTCATTCCCTCTGCGTTTGCTCTCTAGCCTCAAGCCATGCCGGTAATTTCTTCACTCCCCGGTGAGCCAAGTTCATTCCGGTCGAGAGCCTTCGTGTGTGCTGCTCCTTCTGCTCGGAGTGCCACCCCTGCAGGCCTATGTGGGGGAGAGAGGTGCCCTGCCTAAACCCTGGGGTTGCCTAAATGTCATCCGCTCAGTAAAGCCCCCCGTCACCTTTCTGGCCAAAGCAGCACGTAAAGCCATTCCCTGTCACAGCACGGAGCACCATCTCACTCACCCTGCTCTGTTTAACTAGCGTTGTTCTCTCCCTCCTAGAAGGTCAGAGACTTGAAGGCAGGGACGTATTGCCCCTGGTTATGGCTGTGGCCCTAGAAAAGGGGGAGGGAACCTAGAAAAGCCCTGGAAATCATTTGGTCTGGCCTGCGAAGGCGTTAGGGGCGAGTTCTGAGAACCTACAACATGATCTAGCAAAGGGTATGCACTTAATAAATACAGGGTACCCCCCCAAATGTATACACACAGTTTGCATCATTATAAAGGCAAGGTTTATTAAAATACATTTTATTTTCAAAACTGAGCTATCTATTTATCCATGTTAAAGTGTGCCTCCATTGTTTGGGACATCCTGTAGGTGCTGAGTCAATGAATAACTATTAAGATTTTCAGAGGTAATAAATTTTTTTTAAAAAAAAAGGTGTGTTTTACAACCTCCTAAAAGTTAAAAATAAATAAGAAATGGCAATAAGAAAGACAAAGTAGAATGGTGGTTGCAAGAAGCTGGGAATGAGAGGGAATGGAAAGTCATAATTTAATGGGTATAGAGTTTCAGTTTTGCAAGATGGAAAGTTCTGACGATTGCTCACACAACTATATATGAATGTTTTAAACACTACTGAGCTAGGTACTTTAAAATGGTTAATATAGTATATTTTTTGATATGTGTGTTTTACCACAATTTTTTAAAGGCAAAAAGGCATCCATATAGCATTCCTTGATATCATTTAACATAGGTGAAACCTCATAACACTAACATCAACTGCTGCAGGATGATCTAAGACCAGACTTTGGTCCAAGACAGCAGAATTTGCCATAAGAAAGGTGAAAAGATGCTTCTTTCCGGTCCTGCTGACTAACTCCTGCCCAGAGTTCTGGAGTTGCATTCAGATCATCAATACAGAGGTACCACTTTTTTAAAGTTTGATTTTATTGCACAAGTAGTGCATGTCCTCTAGATTAGGAAAGCTTAAAAAGCATGGCGGAAAGAATGAGATATACTTGCCTACGTAGACAGGAGAATGTTCCCTCCATTACTCCTAGCCCTCAATTTTTTCCCCACCCGCCTCCCCTTCATCCCACCATCATCAGAGATAATAACCAGCAGACAGCAGAGCAAGAAGTAGAGGTAGTGATACCCTGCATCCTGGGATAGACAAAGGCCAGGAGAGGAGGCTGGAAGGTAGCAATGCATGCTGGGGAATGTAGTTTTTGTATACTCTGTGGATTCAGAGTATCAAGAAACCACTAAGGACAGGAGAGAAGTCCTTCTCAGACCATTACAGCTCCTCTAATAAACGAGCATTGGTTGGGGAGTCTGGGAAGATATCATATGAGGATGAAGGAAGAAAACTCTTAACAGAATGAATGAAAAGGATTGTTAAGAGTATCAGTATCCTCAGAAGGCTTCGAGGAAGAAAGTCTCTCTGAAATTTCTAACAGGTGTCAGAGAAGACATCAGGAAAAGTGTATCCACAGCTCAAGACAAGGATGAAATTTCCTCTAGGAAACAAGAACGGGAAGTAAGAAGAAAACTGGCTGAGGTGGAAAAGAAACGAATGCACTCTGGAATTATTACGAGGAAATGAAATTAATATGATTAAAAGGAACCCTGAAACTAGGAAAGAGTCGACTCGACACTGTAGAAAGTCAAAGAAGGCAGTTCTGCTAGTGTGCAGTTGCAAAGGGCATAAAGACAGCGATAAGACAGGAGACCAGAGGGACGTGCACAACGGAGATCCAACAGACCCTGAAGGGTAGACATCAGATCGATGCAGAAGAAACGATAAGCAACAAGAGGAATAGGGAAACGGAGCCGGAGCCAGAGAGAGCTGTGGGTGCTGCCGAAACAGTCCACCACGCTCCAGCCAGAGCTTAGAGATACTTCCTTAGGCTTTTGGGACTGAAATTTCAAATACACGCAAAAGCAGACAGACAGGACAGTTTGATGGATGCCCAGCTCATGAAGTTTGGCCACATTTTTAAAATAACAATCACGAGAGAAAAAAAAATCAATCATTTACGCAGAAAAATTAGACTTGTCTTCAAGGAGAGGGGAAAAAAAAATCAAAACTAGTCTTGCATTTTGCTACAACACTAAATGCCGGAAGGTGAATAGATGAAGAGAAAAACGCGAGTCCATCTATAGATTGAGGTGGGGTGAAGGACTTGGAGGTAATGCTCTTCCTGGGCCAAATGATCTTCCCTCTGCTCAAAAGAGAGCCTGCATTTCCTGAGCTCCTGCTGGGTGCCAAGGGCTATAGGTGTAGGTGTGTTAACTCATCCAATGCTAAGACAACCCCTAAGGCAGGTCCTATATTATGCCCCGGAGACAAGTCAGCAGCAGAGGCACAGAGCCAGGTAAGGGGTGGAAGTAAGAGCAGAGTTCAGACCCTCAAACTCTACACTTTATGCCCGTTTAGCAGCACTGCAGACGCTCAGAAAACATCCACCATTCTGGTGGGTAGGACACGCCTGGAGGGCTTGCACCAATATGTAACAGAAAGTGGCAGAATCACTAAGAACTCAAGGCCGGGGAAGTCACATATAAAAGGCCTCGTGATGAGCAATGAACCCAGGTAAACAGAGCTGAGCGGGGCTGGGACTCGGCTCCAGGAAAAAGACACTCCCATCACATGTGCAATGTAAAGAGCCCCCAAGACACTCAGCATTCAGATCAATGATATTTTCATATAATATTTTAAAAATAAAAATTAGCCAAGACCGGTTTGGCTCAGTGGATAAAGCATCGGCCTGCGGACTGAAAGGTCCCAGGTTCGATTCCGGTCAAGGGCATGTACCTTCGTTGTGGACACATTCCCAGTGGGAGGTGTGCAAGAGGCGGCTGATCGATGTCTCTCTCTCTCTCATGGATGTTTCTAACTCTCTATCCCTCTCCCTTTCTCTCTGTAAAAAAATCAATAAAATATATTTTTAAAAAATTAATGTTCCCCTCCCAAATAGGACAGGACTTTATCTCACTTGCCTCATCTTCATCCTCACCTACTGAATCCTATTCTTTATGTAAAATTTGAATATTCTCATTCCCTCTCCCTCTTTCCCTGTCTCAAGAATTAACACACAAAAAAAGACCACACTCCCAAGTAGCCTTAACCAGTTCTGATGCAGCTCTGCGTGCCTTTCTGCCTAGCATCGGAGGCTTGCCTCTCAGCGGGGAAGAGAGACGGCCGCCTGTCCTGCACTCATCCATCGTTTGCCTCCACCGAGCTGCCGGAAGAGATTCAGAAATCGCCAGGAGCAGGAGAAAGCCACGTCACGTAAGCCTTGACCAAAACGCCGAGTGGCTTTATTCGTTTTAATCACCAGCCTCTCCGCGAACAGAAGTTCAATGAGACATTTCATTTCAGCTCACTGCGTCTCAGAGACAGCATCAGAGGCAGGCCGGGGAGCCCCGCACGCAGAGGCGGGAGGCAGAGGAACGCTCAGTCCAGGTGTGCGGCATGCTTAAAATGAAACGAGCATCAGGAAGCAGCATCTGCAGACCCAGGCTCCAAAGATAACGCATTCCCCGGAAGAGGCAGTGACATGCTACGGGAGATGAAATACTACAAGACCACGAATTAATTTTTGATGTGGAGAAGGGACAGAAGAAAAGAGAAAAAAAAAAGGCGCAGGGGTCAGAAGGCAGGAAGACTTGAAGCGAGAAGGAAGCGCTTGGATATTCGGTGTGCGGGAGGGCGAGCTGGGCCTACCTGCCCGCTGAATGTGTAAGAAAACGGCAGAGTTGAGCTTTAATGAGATTTTTATTTCCACCAGCCCGGCCCGGCCCGGCCCGGCCCAGCCCGGCCCACATGCCTTACACAGAACCGTTATGTTTTCAACAGTGGGAGCCGGGCTGCTAGAGCGGCCATCCACCCTGAGACTCCAAACAAATGGGTTTTGTGATGACACCCCCGGGGTTACCATAGTCTCTGCTCCCACTAGTCTGAGATTCTGGGGTTCAGTTTCAACTGCAAGCAACTATGGTGTTTTGGATGCAGGGAGTTAATTCAATTTTTTTCCCCTCTGTATGTGGCACCGACTTTAAAATTTTATTGATTGATTTTATTGTTTTGATTTTTTTGTTTAGAGAGGGGGAAGGGAGATAGGGAAGGGGGGGAGAGAGAGAGAGAGAAAGGGAGGGGGAGAGAGAGAGGGAGAGAGGGAGAGGGAGGGAAGGGAGGGAGGGAGGGAGAGAGAGAGAGAGAGAGAGAGAGAGAGAGAGAGAGAGAGAGAGATATCACATACCCTAACCGGGGGTCAAAACCACAACCTGGGCATGTGTCCTGACCGGGAATCGGACCTGCCACCTTTTGGTGTACCAGATGATGCAACCAACTGAGCCACACGGGCCAGGGCAGTGTGGCACAGATTCAAAAGACACCTGCAGGACGCTTTAAACCTTAAGAGGCTGTGTTCTAGGCAACTGAACTAAAAGCGTTAAGAAGACAAAGAAAAAATAACCACCGTGATGCCATGCTCCCTGTATCATCTCCATCCAAGTTCCTCTACAAAAACGGCTAAAAGGAAGGCCGGCTGGGCAGAGGGGGCAGGGAAGACATGCAGGAGTAACGCCAGAGGTGGCATAACTGCTCTTCTCTCAAACAGTTCCCATTCAACCTGCCAGCACCTCCGAAACTCCACCTCGCGCGTTGTCCCTCCAGGCCCTTAAAAACACGAGATACCCGCTGAAACCGGTTTGGCTCAATGGATAGAGCGTCGGCCTGCGGTCTGAAGGGTCCCAGGTTCGATTCCGATCAAGGGCACGTACATTGGTTACGGGCGCATCCCCAGTGGGGGGCATGCAGGAGGCGGCTGATCAATGTCTCTCTCTCATCGATGTTTCTAACTTTCTATCCCTCTCCCTTCCTCTCTGTGAAAAATCAATAAAATATATTTAAAAACAAAACAAAACCACAAGATACCCAATGAACATCAGGGTGGTTTTTCTTAAAAAAAGATAGAAATTAGCTAGAAACTAACCTTGAGGAATGATGGAAAGGATTAAGTTTAGGAAGAAGAAATGGCTCACGCTTACATTTACAGTGAAAGACCCCTGGAAGGAGCCTCCTGGGTTGCAGAGGCTAGAAGTCACGCTACATGAGAGAGGGACGGTGGGGACCTGGGAAGCTTCCAATCTCACTCTGAACTTGAACTTGTGTCCATGCCCCCGGGGGGGGGGGGGCATCTCTTGCCTCTTAGCTGGGAGGGAGAGGGGAGGCGGCCTTGGACAAGTGATTTAATGGCATCTCATCCAAAGGATGGGCATAAGAATATCCACTTTGTGAAGATTTCAGAAAACATGCAGCAAAGGCTACACCCTGGTAGAATCAAACCTCAGTAAATGACAGCGGGCATTACAGAAAGAACCCCAAATGGCCCGGACACCGTCTGTTCTGGAAAACCAATACCCTTTTCATTTTAGTAAAACTGAGAGCAAAAGGGACTTGAGAAAAGTATGACACGTAGACCGTCTACATGGCACAGCTTTCCTTTCCATCTCTTAAAGTGCCCTCGTTTCCTCACTAATGAAGCGAACCCCAGTCCACGAAGCTCGGTGAAGCTTCTGCGAGCCTCTTCGTTCTAACGCTTTGGAAGTTAAACACGGCGTGGCCAACCGCAAGCCTGTTCCACCTCTATCTCTGACCTTAATCTTCCCCTCGATATTTACGTCTGCTTTTTGATTAAACCCTCCTCCCATAAGGGAGGAGGCATCTTAAGGAAGTGAATTGTTATCTCTGGCTTCTAGATAAAGAACTAGAAATGCTTCTGGTGCGTATTTCAGGGGGACATGTGGGAGGAGGCTCAGTGCGGCGAGGTGAGTGGGGCAGAGAGCAGGAGACCACGTGCCTGTCCATCATCGGAGAGGGTTGGGTATAATGTGGTGGACACACACCACAGGCATCATTAGGAATAAGGGACCAGACGCTGCCTAACGGATTTTAAACACGGGACAAGTGGAATGCGACTTAGAATGGGACGCCAGCAAGTCTAAAGAGTTCCTGTAAACACGTCAGTTAGATGTTTCGTAGGATGTTACAGTTCTAATGGGTAAGAGAACAGTATGTCCCAGTGCTTGGCAAACTCGTTAGCCAACAGAGCGGCGAGCCGCGGTTTACTGACCATTGGCATCTCCTATACTGGGTGGGGAAGTGGGGAGGGAGAAATGGAGAAACACTTGGATAAAAAGATGGATGGATGGAAGGATGGATGGATGGATGGCGGAGAAGAGATGAGTGTAAAGGAGGAAGGCAATGGGGCGTGCACCCACACACACACTTGGATAGGACTCATTTGTAAGCACAGCGCCGCCCGCTGGGAGGTCTCACCTGAGGCCCCGGGCTTGAGGCTGGCCTGGCCCACCTGGTGGACGCTCTGCTGCAGCAGGTTGAAGCACTCCCCGAGGCAGCTGAGGGTGGCGGCGGAGGTAGCTTTCAGGAGCAGAAGGTCCTGGTCCAAGGCAGTGAGGGGGCCGGAGCCTGGCAGAGACTCAATGGCGTGCACGAGGTTCTTCTGCTGGCCTTCCACCTGGTTCATCATCTACGGAATGGGAGACAGCGAGGAAGGGGAGTCAGAGCTTAACCCACAGGAGCGGAGGAGAGTGGGGAGAGAAACCACCATCACCCAGAGGACTGCCGTCAGGGGAGTCAGCTCAGATGGTGCTCAGTACATGAGTCCTTTAAAAAAAAAATAGATTTTTCTTGATTTCAGAGAGGAAGGAAGAGGGAGCGAGAGATAGAAACATCAATGATGAGAGAAGACCATTGACTGGCTGCTTCATTACACCTAGCCATTCGGGCTCCTGAAACAGTATCGGAGGCATTAACAAGGGCTCAATAAGCATTCATTTCTCCTTCCGGTCTTTGCTTTAAAGCCACCTTCTGAAGAAAGATTCCGGAACCACATAATTTAAAACTGTACCTCCAGCCCAACCCTTGGCACGCCTATCCTCTTGACCAACTAATTTTCCTCCATAGCACTTACCCCTTCCAACCCAACTGGTAATTTCCTTCTTATGTTCATTTGTGCTAGGGTGAAAGTAGGGATTGTATCTGTGCTCTCCACTAATGCATCCCAAGTGCAGTAAATGCCTGTTGGATGAGTGGATTTATGCGTGCATGATGCCCCAGTCTCACTCTTCTGTCACTCAAATGCAAGAGGCATTTATGACACCTTTGCCAGTAAGTCTACAGAAGTCATTATGCTCGATTGGCCTTATATAGCTAAGACTTAGCAGAGAATAACACCTCATTATCAGTTAAGGTTTGCCAAGAAATACTACCAACTGATTTAATTTCACTTCAAAAGGATGAAATGTTTATGTATTCTTTGACAGCCAGCTATATTCTTTGATCAGCTGCCTCCTGCACTCTCCCCTCTCCCCCCGCCACACACACACCCCTGGGGATTAAGCCCACAACCCAGGCATGTGCCCTGACCGGGAATCGAACCATGACTTCCTGGTTCAGAGGTCGATATGTAGAGCTGCATACAGTGAGGGAGAAGTGGAGTTCAAGCTATTTGTTGTAATCAGCATTTCTGTAAATTCCTACCATAAAATCGTCTTAGAAAAACGATGTGTTGGAAGGAAAGAAGAAAATGGAATGAGGAAAACGTACAATACATGTTCTTGACTATTGTGCATGATGATATAATGCGTAAGAGGAAAAGGTAAGTGAAATAAAGCTATCACCTCTATGGGAAACGCGTATTTTTAATCAATGACAAGAACTAACTTTATGCCAATGGTACTTATGAGGATAAACACTTGTTGTTTCACAAGCATAAAATTATGTGTATCTCAGCTAAAAAAAACACAAAACTGACTTACAGAATCTTCTAGTTTACTACACAGAGGCACATGCCCAGAGATGGAACCCATACCTCTGCTCTCTGAAAAGTATTCAAACAGTATTTATTGAGAGCCTGTTGCCAGTGCCAGCATCAGGAGTGCCATGCTAGAGGGGGCATTTGAACTCGCAGTGGGTACATATGACAGTTACAATGTCTGAGAACTACTGGCACTGAGAGGGCAGGGGGTCAGGAGTGCTAAATACCCCACCAGTCAGGGCCTAGTCCCATTCAAGAACTTTCCTGCTCAAAATGCCCAGTGTGCCCGCTGGAGTTGTCTTGTGCTAGAGACAGGTAACGAACCAGGCACTGGCCCAACCGGCATGGCTCAGTGGTTGAGCATCGACCTCTGAACCAGGAGGACATGGTTCGATTCCTGGTCAGGGCACATACCTGGGTTGTGGGCTTAATCCCCAGGGGTGTATGGGGGGAGGGGGGAGTGCAGGAGGCAGCTGATCAATGATTCTCTTTCATCATTGATGTTTCTATCTCTTCCTCCTTGAAATTAATATACACATATACATATATATACATACATATACATATATACATATACATACATACATATATACATATACATATATACACACACACACACACACACATATATATATATATATATATATATATATAGTTTATATATTTTTTAATAAGAACCAGGCACTTGATGGATTCCAATCGTTCTTGGTAACCTGAGCTCTAAAACTGCAACACGCTAGCACGAGGCTTCGCACACAGCAGACTCCTCCTCGAGACTCATTTTCTCCCCTTTTCCCATGTGATGCGATAGAGAACTTCAGTTTTGAATGACACAATCGATACCAATCTTCCCTTTATGTTAGCCTCATCAGGCTCCAAAAGAAGCGAGATAAAACCCAAAAAGGAAGGCCGCACGCCCAGCCTTGGAGCGGTGCCTCGGAGTTATCCCTGGGCTAATGTTCCCAAGACTGGGAGGCACCAAGGAAGACGCTCCGCCCGCCTTTGGAAGAACACGCTGTAGCCATTTCCATCTCCGCATCTGACTCAGGGCGCACGGGCAAAGGTGACCGTGGCGCTGCGAGGTTGTCAGCGACAAGAACAGCAGCGGCCAATGCTCAGAGCGACTCCCTCTCCCCTCCCAGGCTCCCCCAGGCCCATCCAGAGGAGAACAAAGCACAGCCACTGGAAATGCTGAGTCACTGTAATTACATAAAACTCAAATCCGAGCTCCCAACACATCAACATTCATCATGTGTCAGCACATCAACATTCATCATGTGTCGTGTTGAAAAGCCAACAGAGACGGGCCTTCGCTTCATTTCTTCCTGGTACCGAGCGTCCACAAACAGGGACATCACCCTCCTGGGACAAGGACGCACGTTTCCGAGATCCGCCCTCTGGGAGTGTCAGCTCTGAGGCTGTAACATCCTGTATTCCCAAATCAGACTGAACTTCCCAGCTAAGCAAACGTCACAGGGAGGGGAAATGCGACGGCCCGTTTATCCAGCGCAAACAACGGCATCTGCGCCAGGAAATCAGCTCCAAGGAGCTAACGCTAATAAAACCGGTGGCGGTAGCTTTCATTTTTATTACCTGATTTCGGGACAGCTGAAGCCGAGACGCACAGACGCAAACCCAACGTCACCCAGCTCCACAAGCCTGGGTCTGGCCCCAGAGAGAGCGGGAGGGAGACAGAAGGGGGAGAGGGGTTTCATTGGCCTTGGCTGCTTCAGACCGCGCTGGGCTGCACTCTTGGGACAGGTCTGAGAGGCGCCTGCAAGGTCCAGTCTGGACAGGCCAGATGTCAGTGAACACCGGCTTAGTCGCTCATTCATTAATTTATTAGGAATCAAAGGGGGAGGAGCATCACACATCTGCCGACACAGGTTCCTTGTCCTAAAGTAACCAGGACTGCTTGCCGTGGTTGGCAGAACCTTCTGGGTTCACAGATTCCTAAGTACCGTCCGTAACTCAATCCACTTTGCCTGGAAGTAGACTAAAAAACCTGATGCCAGCTTCAAGGTGGCCCTAGTTTGGCATTTCTCCTTAGCCCGGTGTAATTCCAGAGCTCCTTTTAAGTTTCCCTCCAGTCAGAGATCAGTTCTTGGCTAAATTAGGCACTTTTTCACTCGGCTCAAGACCTCATTTAAGTGTGAAAGCTATGGTTCAAGGAGCTTTAGAACCAACACACACACACAGCTTGCTGTCTCCAGTACTATAGATTTGCTATTCCACTATCCTCGTTTGCATGGTTTTGATATCCCAGATATGCTTTGATACTCATTACATAAACCTCCTGAAATACCCATCAACTCCATAACAGAATCACATAGTTTGTAACCTATAAAATTCCTTGCCTCACTGTTTCCACCAATCCTGAACTGCTCTATCTTGATCTTTACCTAATCCCTGTATTGTACAGCAAACTTCAAATTCTCTAATCCTGACCTTGCCCTCTGAGACATTCCGGGTGCTCCACAGAGGTGGTGTGCTCCCTTACAAGGGTGATGGGTCAAGTCCCTTTGTCTTACCAATAACAACATTTGTCGAGAGCAAAAGGCAAAGGCAAAATTCAGAACTGTTTCTGAAGATGTGAGGATTGAGTCTATTCCATTCTTACAGACTCCTAGGAAGCAAGCCTATACTGATGCTCAAAAACATGAGATAATAAGCATTCATAACCAAATGAATCCGATGACCCTGTCAGGTCTGTCCCTTATTTTGCAGGAAATCTCAGTTCAGAGGCCCTTGCTAAGGTCACACAGCCTCGCCACGTCAGTGTCCTCTACACTATGAGTCATGATCTGTGTGCTTCTTTCTCACCTTCTGGAAGCAAAATGCTACCTCCTGCCTCAAGAAGTCAACTATGGTGAATTGTCCTTCCATTGTCCCTTATCCCACCCTTTCTCACCACCTGGAAACAACTTGTATTTTTTTTTTAATTACAAAAGGCTGGCTTATTCCATCAACCAACAAATTCAGACAATAAAACAGCTATAAAGACATAAAACTTACCTATAATCCCACTTCCTAAAAATAAGCACTTGTTAACCTTCTGGTATTATTCTGACTCTCATTTATATGCACATACACACAGGTGATATTATTTTAAAAGGCTCAGCCCTTGTATATAATTTGGTCACCTATTATCTTTCATCATTTAGAACACAGTCTCTGATGGCTGGGACTGACTTCAAAACAACCCAGTGGGGGTGGGGGAGTAAGAATGAAACAATATTGGCTTTGAGGAGGGAGTGTGCTAAAGCTGTTGATGGCAACATGGAGGTTCAATATTATCTTCTCTAATGTTTTTGAGTTTGAAATGCTTATAATAACAATATTTTTAAATTAGGAGAAAACACATGGTTATGAATTATGTCCTCCTTCCCTCCATTCTTATCTTGATCCCAACCCCTCGTGCCTCAAATGTGTCACTGTTTAGAGACAGGCTTTTTGCAAAGTTAATCAAGTTTAAATGAGGTCATCAGATTGGGCCTTAATCCAATATGACTGGTGTCTGTATAGGAAGGGGAAATTCGGACACAGACACACACGGAGGGCAGACGAGGGAAGCCACAGGGGAAGATGACCTAGAACAGTGATGGGCAAACTCATTAGTCAGCAGAGCCAAATAGCAACAGTACAACGAGTGAAATTTCTTTTGAGAGCCAAATTATTTTTTTTTAGATTCTTTTAAAAAAATATATTTTACTGATTTTTCACAGAGAAGAAGGGAAAGGGATAGAAAGCCAGGAACATCGATGAGAGAGACATCGATCAGCCGCCTCTTGCACGCCCCCTACTGGGGATGTGCCCGAAACCAATGTACATGACCTTGACCAGAATCGAATCCGGGACCTGTCAGTCCCCAAGCAGACGCTCTATCCACTGAGCCAAACTGGTCTCGGCGAGAGCCAAATTTTTTAAACTTCTTCTAACGCCACTTCTTGAAAAGAGACTCGCCCAGGCCGTGGTATTTTGTGGAAGAGCCACACTCAAGGGACCAAAGAGCTGCATGTGGCTCTTGAGCCACAGTTTGCTGACTACGGACCTAGAACAAAGAGAAACCTGGAATAGAACCTTCCCTCCCAGAGCTCAGCAGGAACCAATCCTGCCAATGCCTTGACCTTGGACCTCCAGCCTCCAGAACTGTGAGATAAGACATTTGTGTTGTGTAAGCCACCAGGTGGATGGCACTTTGTGACTGCAGCTCTAGACATCGCAGACATCTTTCTACATCTATGAACACATCGCAGACC
The DNA here is from genome assembly GCA_004026805.1 of Lasiurus borealis. Taxonomy (NCBI): domain Eukaryota; kingdom Metazoa; phylum Chordata; class Mammalia; order Chiroptera; family Vespertilionidae; genus Lasiurus; species Lasiurus borealis. The sequence continues at coordinate 34,535 of PVJN01002664.1, read as the reverse complement.
TCTTTCTACATCTATGAACACATGGCAGATATCTTTCTACATCTGTGAATACAGAACTCATTTTAATGGCTGCACTGTGCAAGAGCTTTTAATTCCGAGCAGCATAGACCCTGCCTCCAGGCCACGTCACCATCACTTCTTCTCAGGTAATGTTTGTAAAGGAAACACTGGGGTAGAGGACGAATATTCAGAATTATGAACAGAAGAAGCCCATACAAAGGTAAAAAAAATTGTTATTTTGCCAAAACCGGTTTGGCTAAGTGGATAGAGCGTCGGCCTACAAACAGAAAGGTTTCAGGTTCGGTTCCGGTCAAGGGCATGTATCTTGGTTGCAGGAACATTCCCCAGTAGGGGGTGTGCAGGAGGCAGCTGATTGATGTCTCTCTCTTATCGATGTTTCTAACTATCCGTCGCCCTTCCTCTCTGTAAAAAATCAATAAAATATATTTTAAAAATTATTATTTTTTTAATCCTCTATGTCAGTACTGAACGTTAACATGTTGGGAAGAAAGGACACAACAGACAAAAGGAATAATCTCTTGCTCTTGAAGAAAACACCACAGGCCAACAGCAGGATTGGAGTAGGTCAGGGATCGGTAAATACTTACTCCTTCATTACTCACTTATCTGCACCCTGTGCCTCCCACACACAAAGACTCGGACCAGAAGGGGGTGCTGTGCGCAGATAGAGGCGCATTCTACCTGCACACAAGGTTGGCCTCCCAGGCACAATGCTAGTGGCCAGGGCTCTACAACAGCTCCTCTGCTGTGTTTTATTTTTTAATTTTTTTATGAATGTGTTACATGTATACATATCTTCCCATTGCCCCCCACCACTCCCAGGCATACCCTAACTCCCCAGTGTCTTGTGTTCATTGGGTATGCTTATATGCATCTCTGCTGTGTTTTCATTAACAGTATCTGACATCCCTTTCTCTTTTTTTTCCTTTGTGCAAAAGTAATACTGCTTACAGGAAAAAAAATGAATAATCAAATAGAAGGGAAAAAAAATAACACATTCATTCAAAACCAGAGAAAATAAACGTTAAAATCGTGGAGTGTATATACTTCCATTTCTGTGCATATAAATGCACTCTTACTTTTTATGAAAATGGTGGCACATCATGCTTGTCACCTCTCTTCTCCCGTCTACCATGTCAATAAATTTCAGCCTGTGAATACATTCTGACAATTCTGTGTAAAATACTGCGGATCACCCCATCACGTAAATGCGCCAGAATTTATCGCCCAATTCCCGACCGCGGGACAGTGTGATGAGCTCTAACTTTCTTCTCTGTGATAAATTATAGTTCGACAAACTTTGCTGGAGCTAAATCTCATCATAAATGTGTAATGATTTTCTTAAAATAAACTCCTAGAAGAGGAATTGCTTTACCGTTCACTTTAAGGGCTTTTGATAAATACTGCCAACTCGCCATCAAAATAATTGTACCAATTGGAGGTCCCTTAGCAGCGTGTGAGCTGTTCTCTTTCTTATCGCTCCCTAAAATCATCTTTTTTTTCCTACCCGGTTTCACAGACAAAACAACAAAACCAGTAATTCATTGTTTTAATCCACTGGGCATGTCCCTATATAATGTGGAGTAAAGAGAGTTATGAAGTTTCCATATCCAGAAACACCTAGTAAATTTGCCCTAGAGATCTAAAGCAGAGAATAATGACTGTAGACAACCATACTGTACTATCATCATCAAGCTTGCTAATTATTCCAACCATTAAAAAGGAAAGATAATTATGCAATGTGATAGGGATGCCAAGTACAGTATTGCTACAATAGCAATCGTATGACAATATATAAATGCAGTGGTACCTCGAGATACAAGTGCCCTAACATACAAGATTTTTGAGATACGAGTGATTTTTGCTTTGAAATACGAGCAACAGTTGAGATATGAGTAATCGTGCACATCGGCCGGTTGCACACGACCCACCAGTTTACCGAGACTCGAGCGTCTCATAGTTTCCCACGCCTCAAGGTTACGGAACGAATTAAACTTGTTTCTCGAAGTACCACTGTACTAGAGGCCCAGTGCACAAAATTTGTGCAAGGCTAGGCCTTCACAGACCCAGCTGCCTTGGCCCTCACAGCCCCAGCTGCTTTGTGGTCCTGCTCCTCCCCTCCTCCCCTCCTGCCACTGGTCATTCCGTAAGGTTGTTACACCATCTGGTCTAATTAGCATATTAGCTCTTTATTAGATAGGATATCACATGAACAAGTTATACACCTTAAATTTATTCAATGTTCTATGTTAACTATATTCCATTTTTAAAAAGCAGTTTCCATATCTAGTAAAAAAAATAATAATAATAACGTAAGCAAATGAGATGAAAGAGAGACCAGAGAGAGTGTTTCCTTCACGAGGGTGGAAGCAGCAATGTGGAAGGCCGGGGCTGGAATAGGGGCAGGGACCCGCAGCACTGGAAGAGAAAAAGTCCTGAAAAAGAAAGGGAGGCGGGGACTCTGGGGAGAACCACGAGGATCCAGAAAGGTCTCAAAGGAGCCATGGTTTTTTTCATAAAAGGTTCAGGGACTAGGGAACAATGGGAAACAGTCCCCAAAGTCCCCCACCCTCACAGTTCTACCCGGATCCCGTCCAACTGCCTCGTGATTCTTTCCCCAGAACCCACCAGATAAGGGAAGGGCATTTGTCCACCTTTGCCACGCCTGCCCAAGCCCCACCCCTGATCTAACCCAGCATTTCAGCTTCGGAGAAGCCTGCAGAGCAGCCCTTGGCTCTCCCCCCACAGCCCTGTCTCTTCTCACTGTCTTCGTTTATCGCTGGTATAAAAGCCATTTACAGTAACAGCCATTTACATGAATAATAGAAGCGAGGCCACTTCACATCTGGGGGAAGGGGAGCTCTCCAGTTTACACAAGTGCTTTCACATCATCCTCTCTTCTTCTCCCAGCTCCGCCCTGGCCCACAGGGCAGAGCTGGTTACTGATTCTCCTTTTATACAACCTTGGGGCCCAAATCATGGTCCATGAAAGTGGAGAAGTTGGGATTAAAGTCCAGTGTTCTGAATCCAAACTTCTCGGCATCTTTTCTCAGGAGGCACACAGAACACTGCTCTACATAAAATCACAACATGCGAGAGTGCACACCCACATGCAAGAGTAAGCATGTGCACACGCGCGCGTACACACACACACAACCTTCCACCTAAAAAGTGGAATATTGGGAGCAAGCTTCTTACCCATTGGCACAATTCACTCCCAACTGTATGAGAACAGGTCAGACCACAAATCCTTCCTGGGTCAAATCTCCAGAAGAAGAACATGTGATTCATACACAAACACTGAATGCTAAAGGCTGAGGATCTGTCCTGCAGATGGGGTGGAAGTTTCACTCGGGTGTTTAAGTCTTTCTCAGAAGTCCTCTAATCAGAAACTGTTAGACATACATCATGTAAAAAACACAAAGACTAAAATGCTGACTATTGATCCATTTCAGGCGTCTTCTGGTTGATCCGCCATCTCTCAGCAAACGCTGGCTGGCAATCAGTTTGTTTCCCTTACAGAGTGGGACCTCACAAACCACGGATGAGCGAGGATGAAAGGCAACCATTTCCCTGCGCCTGCTTTACATCTGCTCACTCCTATCCCTCAGACATGCGCAGCTTTTGGCCAAGACCCTCTAAGCTTCTTGGATATTTCCTCTACACTTTGGGAAATTCTTTGATTTTGCAGGGAGAATTCCTGAAGAAAACGCTAGACATCTATATTCTAACTTCAGCTGGGTAGCACACCTAGGGTGAAACAAATGTAGGTTGACAGTTGTTCGTAGGGGGAAAAAAAATACAATAATCCTATATAATAAAAGGGTAAAGCAGAACGACTTCCCAGTTGCTATTACGTGCATTGACCACCAGGGGGCAGACGCTCAATGCAGGAGAGCTGCCCCCTGGAGGTCAATGTGCTCCCACAGGGAGAGCTCTGCTCAGCCACCAGTCAGGCTGATGGCTGTGAGCACAGCGGCAGTGGCGGGAGCCTCTCCTGCCTCCTTGGCAGTGCTGGGGATGTCCGGCTGTGGCTTAGACCTGCTCCCTAAGCCATCAGTCAGACAGCCCCTGAGGGTTCCCAGGCTGCCAGAGGGATGTCTGACTGCCAGCTTAGGCTCAATCTCCTGGGAGCGGGACTAAGCTGGCAGGTGGATGTCCCCCGAGAGGTCCAGGACTGTGAAAGGAGGCAGGCTGGGCTGAGGGACCGCCTCCTACCACCAGTGCATGAATTTTTGTGCACCAGGCCTCTGGTTAATAAATAGTAATATAAGAATAAACTGTATTTCACATACTCACAACTGTAAACCTACTTTTGTTCCACCCTGTATTTATCTTAAAACAAGCCCTACCAGGTAAATGCCTGATGATCTCTTTTAAAACCTATTTTTTTCAGTCAAAACCAGTTTGGCTCAGAGGATAGAGCATCAGCTTACGGACTGAGAGGTCCCAGGTTCGATTCCAGTCGGGGGCATGTGCCTTGGTTGCAGGCGCATCCCTGGTGGGGGGCGTGCAGTAGGCAGCTGATCCATGTTTCTGTCTCTCATGGATGTTTCTAGCTCTCTATCCCTCTCCCTTCCTCTCTGTAAAAAATCAATAAAATGTATATATTTAAAAAAAAAACTTATTGTTTTTAGTTCAAATATCTATCTAAAGTAGCAGACAAGAACAGAACAACATAGTTCCCTTTCCAGCTAACATTAATCTCACTAAGGACAACTGTTCACAGGGGAGAAAATGCACCTGCAAAGGGCACTTGAAAGAGGGGGAAAAATTGGACAAGAACATCATGACTCCAGGCGAATCCTTCACAGCGTTAAGAGTCTCGGCAAATGAAACGTGAGAGAGACAAACGCGTTTATCAGGAATCTGCTTCATTCACGTGAAAGTGAACATTACGTTAAGGGATAAGCCAGAGGTAATTAATATTTATTGTACCCCCCCCCTGGGTAAACGATGCTGCACTCACTGTTTTACACACGAGAAAACACAATGTCCGAGCACAAACTGCTTAAAATGTCATCCTCAAGGTGCTCGAGTGTGAGACAGAATCACAATATGTGACAGACTGTGCTTGGCAAAGAGAACTAAACACCCTTCGCAGATGCCTGTGTCTGCAACTGCTCTCCGGAGATGGGGAGGAGCCGGCCTGAAGCCATCCCCACTCCTCCACACTTCCTCATGACTTCGGCATATGCTTCTTTAAGGAAGCAAGTGCAAGCACGTGAATAGCCTGTGATCGCTATTCATAGAACTATAGCCGCAAAAAGAACTCAGAATTAGTTCCGTACGCATCTACGCCCGGGCTCAACAGACTGACTGAATCAACCAGTTAATCCTCTGCCAACACAGGGAACTCTGCACGGGAGGAGCCTAGAGCAGTGGTTCTCAACCTTCCTAAGGCCGCGACCCTTGCATACAGTTCCTCATGGGGTGGTGACCCCCAACCATGAAATTTTGCTACTGTGATGCATCGTGATGTAAATATCTGCATTTTCCGATGGTCTTAGGCGACCCCTGTGAAAGGGTCGTTCGACCCCCAAAGGGGTCGCGACCCACAGGTTGAGAACCGCTGGCCTAGAGGCACTTATTCACAGAAGATGTGGGGCAGATGTTTGTTGGGTGTAGGGGTGGATGGATGGATCGTTCTTATATCTAACCCAGTTTAGGATTCTGATATGCATGAGTTATAAGGATGCACACTATTTACAAATGCTTTAAAAAAATGCACTTTGCAAGAAGGCTTGTGTGTTAACTGGAACATCAGTCAGCACCTTCGTCTCAAACAGCCAATAACGATGTACTTCCCTAAACTTAAGGCTAGGGAGCATGAAGGCCAGGCTTGCACAGCTTCCTGCCAGAGGGTTCTGCGAGTATACTAACTGCTTATAAATGTGTCTGATCAACACCCAGCTCCGTCCACGCCCACCACCTGACCCCTTTTTCCTTTCAGTTGTAGGAGCACCGCACGAGGCAAAATCTGGAGTCCCCCAGAGTTAGGTGTTAAGAAGACACAAAGGGTCAGCACACAGTCCTTTCCCAGCTCGTAGGTTTCATGATGAGTTCCAACTTCTGGAAAACAGCCTGTTTAGATGTGTTACCTATTTTCTCGTATCAGGTTCGAAGGTCTGATGAACAACATAAACTGATGAACAAAAACAGATCCAGAGACAGAGAAACATCGATCGGAACGTCAAACCTCAGAGGGAAGGTAGAGGAGGATAGAGGTAAGGGGGAGAGATCAACCAAAGGACGTGTTTGCATGCATATAGGCCTAACCAATAGACACAGACACGGGGGGGGGGGGTGAGGGCATGAGTAGGGGGATGGGGGGAGAAATAGGGGGATAAGTGCACATATGTAATAATCAATAAAGAAATTTTTTAAAGCGTCTAGCATGTCCACTAACTGTGTGGAAAGTCTGCCAACATATGTTAGCGAATTTCCCCTGTGAATAAGCAGATTCACTAGGTGTGAACGGGTGGGTGCTCTCCACTTATTTATGCGCGATTAGCTTTCCACGCAGCTGGGCTCAGGTGAGTGTCTGTAGGCACTTTAGCGGGACAGTTTCTATAGCTTGCAGGAAAACCCGCATGAGATGATGAACTCCTGTAAACAGACTGACCTCTTTGCCAGAGATTACTGACCACACAGGATAAACTAAGGACCATGCCCTGAGCTCAGCGGCATGGGAATCTAATAGCACATAAGTAACAAGTGAAGAGCACCCACATGTTCACACCAGTGAATCTGCTCATTCACAGTGGGGAGTACCATCCCCCCACCTCTCCCTCCCACTCCCGGAAGCAGCAGAGTTTGGAGTGTGTGTGTACAGGCTTGGGACCACTCGCTACCCTGTTTCCCCAAAAATAAGACAGTGTCGTATATTAATTTTTGCTCCCAAATATGCACTAGGTCTTATTTTCAGGGGATGTCTTATTTTTCCATGAAGAAGAATACAGTACACGTTTATTGTTGAACAACAAAAAAAGGAAATTTATTACCTGTATACGGTACGGTATTTTTCATTACAAACCAGCTCACTGATGGGCCGCAGGACAGCCAGAGCTGTTCAGGCAGTGCGAGGTCTCTTTAAATCAGGAGTCAGACGCCTTACAGTAGTTTCAGGGGCCTTATATTCCAGGGAGGCCTTATTATTGGGGAGGTCTTATTTTCGGGGGGATGCCTTATATTACAGTGAGAGGCAAAACTGTAAGTAGTTCTTATTTTGGGGGGATGTCTTACTTTTGGGGAAACAGGGTAAGTGCAACCTGAGGCATGTTGTTTAATCTTTCTGGACTGCATTGTTCTTACCTGTAAAATCGGGCTCCTAATAGTTGTTCTCAACTCAGGCCTATTTGAGGAATGAGTTTGCTGCTATTCTCATTCCTGCTGCTACTACCCTGATTATCCTGATGACCAAAGGAGATTACGTATAAACAGCTAAAAACCGTGACAGGCATGTAGGAATCATGTAAATGTTTCATAAATGTTAACAGTGGTGATGAACACCAGCGGGAAAAAGTAAACACAGAGAAGGAATTTCCATCCTCTTATTTTAGCTGAACATCATGAAACCTGTTTACTTAAGAAGCGATATATCCCCACCTAAATCATCTTACACTTCCCTTGCAGAATCATTTGCCTTCTCTGTCGTATAAAGTAAGTGGCTACCTTACTTATTTTTTAAAATAATTTCACTACGTCAATTGCAGCCAGTTCTCCTCATTTGCAGGAGTTCTGCTCCATAAAGTCACCACAAACACGGAATTAGCGAACACGGAACTCACGCTCTTCATTCTCATCAACCGAAATGCCATTTGCCTTCTCTAGGTTTGTTTGCCAGTGCTCTGGGAGAACCAATTAGTTTCACTGGCGTCAACACCAAAGCACTCACCTACTTACATGTATGGGCCCTGGACACAGACCACAGTGTGGCGAAGGCCTGCGTGGGCTAGGGGCTGCCCACTACACTTTTTAAATCATCATCTACCTTATGAACCCACAGATTTAGCTGCTTTTTCACAGTTTCATCACACACTACAGATGGTACTTTAGCATTTTCCACAGTGGCCTTGCATACAAATGAGTGGATTTCTGGTTTTTGGTGCGTGTTTTTTTTTAGATGTACCCTTATTTTTCCTTCATTACCATTGAACTCGTGGCCAACAGCACTCTGACTCCCACCTGAATACGGCGCCTCGAACACACACATTTTCTCCACGGGGCACATCACAGCCTTTCTGCACTCGAAACGCTTGACAGCACTTGTACACGACACTGGGGGACCACTTAAGACAGCGAAATCACCAAGAGAAACCACAAATGTATCACGACAAAGACATGTATCCATCAACGACCAGCGAAACATCTCGAGTTCTGTTTCTAGGCTTCTGGGTAGATTGCGGTAAGTAGGCGAATGTGCCAATGCAGAATCCATGATCGATGGGGATCACTATGTATACTTAAATTAAGGTATTTTTAAAGCCTAGAATTATCAAATTCACACAAACACACTCAAAATCAAAAAGGGAAATACACAACGTCCTATGTGTGGGTGCGCACACGTCTGTGCGTGTGTGGTTACAGGAAACCATTTCACACGCAATTACGGGCCGCTGGGCAAAGAAAAACACTTCTAATTCACCGTTATCTTCACTTCAAAAGAGGCAGCTTAACTTAATGATGTGAAAGCTCTGTGATGAATAGTAAATTGGAACCATCTTCACCATTGCCATTATCCGAGTTCAGAAAAATGTACTCAAAGACATGCTCCTCAAGCTTTAAAGGTATTGATTTTGATGTAGAATAAAGCTTCTCAAGTGCCTCTTTTTGGGGGGTAAATCATCCTCTGGGCAGCCTTTAGACAACAGGTTTTATTGGATTTCACAGCCCAAACTCATTTCAGTTGCTAAATGATGTTCGCCTATGGATTCCGTTGTGCTACCTTTAAGTAGCGTCTTGTTTTTTGTTTTTGTTTTGTTTTTTCCACAGTTCACAGAGGCAGTGTGTGTGTGTGTGTGTTAAGACTATTTCAAGTTTCTGGGAAGAAAGTGAGAAGGTGTCTTCACCCTTGGCGGGTTTAAACTGCAGACTCTTCTCAGTAAGAGGGTACAGCAATGAGTGAACCAATGAAAATACCTGCCCTGATATTCTAATGGAGGAAGATGGACCTCCGTCGGCAGGAAAATGTAATGAGTACAGGGTGTCCCCAAAAGTGTGTACACACTGGAACAGCTGACAGTTCAACTTGGAAAACAAAATGTGTTTTTATAAACACTGCCTTTCTCATTATTCGAAGCGCACGCTGGGAAAATGCCACGAAGACAACAGGTGAGTAAGCACCTCAGGGAAGGAGGAGGAAGCCATGCCCAGAGCCAAAGGAAAGATGCTCCAGAAAGAAGGGGTGACAGGGAATGCAAAGGTCTTGGGGCAACAGCAAGCCTGGTGTGGCCAACAAACCTCAAGGATAACTGGTCTCCTGTCAGAGAGCAGGAGATGGAGACGGTGTCTAGAGCAGCGGTTCTCAACCTGTGGGTCGCGACCCCTTTGGGGGTCGAACGACCCTTTCACAGGGGGTCGCCTAAGACCATCGGAAAATGCAGGTATTTACATCATGATGCATCACAGTAGCAACATTTCATGGTTGGGGGTCACCACCCCATGAGGAACTGTATGCAAGGGTCGCGGCCTTAGGAAGGTTGAGAACACTGGTCAAGAGGGAAGGAGGAGTCTGCATGGGTAGGGCCTCCTGGGCTGTTTGTAACGTCTAGACCAGCGGTCGCCAACCTTTCAGACCTCGCGGACCACCGGTGGTCCATAGACCACGGGTTGGTGACCACTGGTCTAGACCACTGCAAGACAGGGAGTATTGTGAGAAAACAAATATGACAAGAAAGGAAATGTGATGAGAGTCACACAAATTTTTTGCTTTCCAAACACATAAAGTTATGTTTATAGTATACTGAATCTATTAAGTATGCAATAACATTATGTCTAAACCACGATGTACATACCTGAATTAAAAAATTACTTTATTGCTAAAAAATGCTAACCATTATCTAAGTCTGTTGGGGAAAAAAAAAAAAACGGTACAATAGACTTAATCAACAGGAGGTTGCCACAAACCTTCAATTTGTAAAAAACGGGATTTTCTGTACAGTGCCATAAAATAAGGTACGTCTGATTTTGTTTTAGGTGGGTTTATTTCTTCTTTTAAAATGTCAATATTCAGAAAAATTTGAAGAGTAGAAACCCCACCAGCAAGATTCAACAACTGCTAACATTTTGCCATATTTATCTGTGTATCTCACACACTTGTTTTTCCTTAAACATGTGAAATTAAGTCAGAGATAGTCATCCCTGAATAATTTCAGCATGCCTCCCTTACAAGCCAGGGTATTCTTCTACTTGCCCACAATTCCACCATCCCACTTCATAAAATTAAAAATAATTCCATTAAAAGTCTTCTAATAATAGGTCATATTCAGATGTCCCTGATTGTCCAAGACATTAAGGAACATCATGTAAAAAAAAGGGGGGGGTTAAATGTTGCTGGAGTCTCTTTAAAACTACAAGGTCTCTGTCCATTTTGTTCTATTAGAAGAGACAAAGACTTATAGGAGGTGTTGTCCGATTGTTCCCTCATTGGGGTGTTACCTTGTCTCTCTCCCCCCTGTATTTCCTATAACCCAGCAGAGGCAGGACTAAAAGTCTGGTTAGATTTGGACTGAAAACTACCCTCATTAGCGCTGCTGAGAATGTCACGCTGCCTCCTATCGGCAGGCACATCATGTCAAGCTGTCCCACATGGTGATGCTAAGTGTGAACACTTGAACAAAATAGGAGCTGCCTTCCTCGAAAATTCTATTTTCTCTCTGGTAATTAGCAAGTCATCTCTGGCATCTTATAAACACACAGAAAGAGAGAGAGAAAAAAAAAACACAACATTACCATATGAACATCCCACTCCCCAACAACCTTCACTGAACGATAGATATTGGGGAAGGTCATCAAGGAAATGTCGACCACTAGTTTGACCCACCAGCCAGACCCTGGGCACTCAGAAACTCCTCCCTCCCTGCCCGGAGCTTTGAAATAGGCGCTCAGCTTGCCTTCCCTGCTCCCAGAGACTGAAATAAAGATACAGCCTTGAGACAGAAATGTGGTGGTGAAGCTACCTGGACTGGGTATACGACTGACCCCAATTGAGGCCCCCTAGGCAAGTGACTGGTCCCAGGTAAAGCCTCTATATACATTTTAAAGATTTGACAGGAGATGGAAGGTCGAGACTACTCCCCTAGCGGCCAGTCAAGACAAAGCTCTTTAAATAAATTTCCTTTCTTGTTAAACCTGTCGCTTTGGTTTCTCGCTATTCTTTGCATTCTGGGGCCAGGTTCCGAGAACATCTGGGATGCTCCCAGCCAGGGCTGCATCTCAAAAAACCATCTCAAAAAACCTTAATGGTCTCTGTCTACACCAATGATTGCTTTGGGGATCGCAAAACGGGGACTTCCCGGTTCTATCATTCTTTCTACACTTACTAGTTGACATTCTCCCTCCCTGCCACCTGCCACTTCTGTTTTAGCTCTTGCTCCAGATTCATAGATTACCTTCTTTCTTGCACGCATCATCAACTATTACCTCCTTTATCTCTTTGACACACACCCAGGAGGAGTCTTTGAGCACTTCCTTTTCAGGTATTACATGATGTCCCAGGCTCATGTTGTACTCTCCCTGTTCCAGACCGAATCAACCCTTTCCGCATTGGCAGGGTTTGAATAGAGGAGGCATTATCTGATTTTTTAAAAAGGATCGCTCCAGCTGCTGGAAGAAGGGCAGGGGGGCGGGTAAGGCTGGAAGTGAGGAGACCAGCAGCAGCCCACGTGAGATCCTCACAGAGGTCTGATCCTGGACATATTTTGAAGGAAGAAGGCAAAGAAGGTATTCTTAAAATTCTGATGTGGAATATAAGAAAAAAAAATGGAATCAATGACAAAGCATGACCTCAATGTTTGGAATCTAAGCAACTGGAAGTATGGAATTCCTATTCGTTTACATGGGAAGACAGAGAGCAAGTTTTGGGATACTGTTTGCAGGGCAAGGGGAATAGATATGAGAGGGGTTCAAAGATTCTGTTCTAGCTGAAACTGGTTTGGCTCAGTGGATAGAGCGTCGGCCTGTGGACTGAAAGGTTCCGGGTTCGGTTGCAGGCAGGTCCCCCGTGGGGGTGTGCAGGAGGCAACTGATGGATGTCTCTCTCCTATCAATCTTTCTGGATCTCTGTCCCTCTCCTTTCCTCTCTGTAAAAAAATCAATAAAATATATATTTTTTAAAAGATCCCATTCTGAGTATTTGAACTTAGTGACTTTCAGATGTCTATCAGGCATCCAAATGGAGATGTAACGAGGCAGCTGGACACATGAGCAGGGGGTGGTCAGCATCTAGATTGTATTTACAGCCACAACTGGGACAGATCACTCAGGGGATGACTAAAGACAGAGAAGAGAGAAATTCCAGTGTTTTAGGGATTGGAGATATAAGAAGGAATAAGAAGGCAAACAGACCAAGTTATAATCCTTTCCCCAGCTTAACACTGGCAATGAGAAATTTCTTTTTATTTTTATACAGTCAGATATGTGAGTCTTTTTTTCTTGTTTTTTTTTTCAGGAAAGACTTTTTTTAAATTATTGTATTACATGTATACATATCTTGCAATTTTTTTCTTGTTTCTTTTTGGCTTAAGATTTTTAAGTCATGTTTTAAAAGGTCTTTTCATCTCAAGGTCAAAAAGAATTCTCATGTGATTTCTTTTTACTTTTCAAGTTCCATTTTTTTCACACCTAAGTTCTTTGCTCTATTTAAAATGCATCATAGCACCCCTCTCAGTGACCCCCGTTACCACACACCGGAGCAGTCCAGAGGTGAGCACCAACAGCAGCTTCTGAGACTGAACAGACACAGGTCTGAGCAGCTCACTTCCTGACTAGCTGAGACCTGAGGCAAATGGTTTTAACCTCTCCAGTGCTAATTCCCTCCTCCATAAAGGAGAGAGAGCATTATCTGTTTAGCAGGTTTTTCTAGGATTACATGAGGCAACCAGGAAAAAGCATTTTGCACAATGGCCAGCATAGCCTATCTGGTCGAGACACGATCGGCTGTCTCCTCCTTAGTTCTCCATTTCCCGTCGTCTGTTTTGCATCCTTGAGTAATTTACTGCTCATCAAAGTATATTCAAGCATCACAGGGAACTCATCCTGTCAATGTTCTTTCTTTTAACGTCATAAAAAGGGGGATTGGATCGAGGCTAACATTGGGCATCAGGGCAATTTGTGGATTGATTTAACTTCATTAACTCTGGTCCCTTGAACCATCTATGATAGATTTGAAAGATGATAATATATTAGTGTGTCATGTCTTTTGGGAAACCAGCCAGGTCAGCCACATCAATCTCGTTGATCGACAAGATAACAAATCACAGACAGACCACTCACCCCCAGATCCATTCACCACTACAAAGCTCACATGATGCTCCATTGCCAAGAAACTTGAGATCTACATGCACAGGGTTAGAATCATTTCGAAGATGAAGATTTTTAAACAGCAAACACACCCAACAACAGAACTGGTACTCTTTTGATCAATTACAGAGAATTTTGTATTTTTAAGAAAATATGTAAGTAGAATATAACTTACTTTAAAATGAATAAAATATAAATGGAAAAACATTAATGAAAAAACACTGAGTTTTCTGCCCACTACAAGTGTAATACATGTATGAACAATATTTATGCAAATTGACAAAAGTGAAAATAATGTTATAAAAACATTAAAAAATATATTATTTTTTTCTTTTAATTTTCTTTCACATTATTACTGTTTTCCCTCCCCCCAAAAAAGATGATTCTGGGATAAATTTTAAAGTTGTCTAGGGATCAACCTACATCTAGATTTCAGAGAAATCGGCAATCTAAATATAAATTATTTTTTCTAGATCAACATGCATAAAGACATTGCAAGAAGTTACTGTACCAAGTTTTATCCTACAAAAGGATCACTTGTCCCAATGTTATTTAGAAGAAGTTTTCTTTTTATCAATGTGGAATAAATGTCAAAACAGCATTACAGAAGTTACACAAGAGGGATTGCTCTTCAATTCTTAATTCGACTTAGTCCCTTGCCTAATTCCATCTGCTGGTGACAGGCATAGAACTCTTGATCTTGTTTTGCAAATTTGGGGTGAGGAGAGAAGGCAAGCTGGAATAAAGGGGAACCTAAGAAACTAAATATACATATAGATAATCCAAAAATCATACTATATTCAATAACTAATTTCGCCCCCTTTTTTTCTAGCACTTACGTTCTTTTAAAAACCACTCCATTTAAAAATAGTTTTGTAGGATTATGAAAATGTTATGTAGACATTGTAGGAAATTTGGAAAACACAGGAAAGGATGAATAAAACTCACCTATAAACCCCATTAATACAGAGAAAGAGGCATCATGTTTGTATATTTCCTCCCGGCATTTTTATATTTTTAATGAAATATTACCAGATGTGTTATCGTATTCTGTAGATCACGTGGCCTGAAAGCTCCCATCCACAGACTCAATGGGAGGTGCCTGGGGACAGTAGGGGGCGCTGGACACCACCAAAGAGGTCCCTCTTCAGGCCTTATAGACTCGATCAAAAGAGGCTCATCTAGTTAGGCTTTGTTGGAAGAGAAATGGGTCCTGAAATCCCTTAACACCCCACACACAGCCTGAAGTCTGACCAGCGCCACAGGTTCAGGAAAGGACCAAGAACTTAGTGGCTGCCAGTGGGAGGGGGTGGGGAGAGGGGCAAGTGGAGAGCCAGGAGTACCTCCCCAGGGGAGAGACTGCTTCAGCAAGGATGCTACCCTACCGGCGACAGAGCATCCCTGTCAGATGGGGGTGGGTCAGAATGTGGCTGGGAGTCAGGGCTGTGCAGCGTCACCTAAAACCTGAGGCCTGGCCATGTCACGGGAGAACCCTTAAGTCCTGGCTGAGCCAAGAGAATAGGCAAGAAGAGACTAAAACCCTCTCTGAACGTTCTCTTTCCCCTCCCGGGGGAGGCGCATGAGGATGGCTGGACCACTCACCAAAAAAAAGAGTACTTCTTCCTCGTAATCCGAGTTGTAGGGTAAATAAATTTGTAACTCTTAAATATATATGATATGTTTGTACACTTCATTGATGTTTTGTTAAATGAGAATCATGATCCACATTTTCATTATTGATTTTCTTTCACTTCATATATTATAAATACTTCACCACATTAAATGCTTAAAACAAACAAAAAAAAAACCTAACATGATTTTCAAGGCTCTCTGATGTCCACCGTACAGAGGAGATGGACCTTATTTCAGCTAAGTGAAAATCAGTGAGGCCGAAACCGGTTTGGCTCAGTGGGTGGAGCGTCGGCCTGCAGACTGAAGGGTTCTGGGTTCGATTCCGGTCAAGGGCATGTGCCTTAGTTGTGGGCACATCCCCAACGGGGGGCATGCAGGAGGCAGCTGATTGATGTTTTTCTCTCATTGATGTTTCTAGTTCTCTATCCCTCTCCCTTCCTCTCTGTAAAAAGGCAATAAAGTATATTTTTTAATAAGAAAATCAGTGAAATAAAACTGTAAACAACACGATTCCCAACATCAAAATTACAAATACAGTGGTACCTCGAGATTCGAGTTTAATTCGTTCCATAACCTTGAGGTGTGGGAAACTGAGAGACTCTCGAGTCTCAGTAAACTGGTGGGTCGTGTGCAGCCGGCTGGTCCGCGCGATTACTCCTATCTCAAACGTTGCTCGTATTTCAAAGCAAAAATTGCTCGCTCAACGGCTTGTATCTCAAAAATCTTGTATGTTAGGGCACTCGTATCTCGAGATACCACTGTACTCACTAAATGTGAGTACATGTTCAATCTCACAAGGCATTAAAGAAATGCACATGAGAAGAACAAGTAGATGTGTTGGTTTTTGTTTTGTTTTGTTTTGTTTTGTTTAGGTCTACTTAGCAAGTTGCAAAAAGTCCTCACTATGATAACACTCAGTGTTGGCCAGGATCAGGGAAGTGAGCAGTCAAACCACCTGCTGTCTGAGGGCGTACATCAGGGTGGCTTTTCTCCGAACCGTTTGGCAGTCTGTTCCCCAACCCTTTCAAAAGACCATTTCTGTGTGTGGCATTGCTGGCAACCCCGAGTCTGTGCTCAACAACAACCGTGTCCTGAATTATCCCCCGAAGAGTTAAGAGCTGGCTTACACCTACCACATGCAGCAAATACTTCTGTCTCTGAACCGCAGATGTGCGGGCCCACCATCTGCCAATGGCTGAGTACCGATGGAGGATGAAGATCAAGGGGCCACAGGAGGGGTCCTGTACCATCCCTCTCCTCCCCCCTGGCAGGCAGAGGTCACCGAGATACTTGCTGGGCTGAGCCGTGCCCGAGAACTGGAACCAGTCCCGAGCATCCATCACCACCATGTTGCACACACACACACACGCTAGATGTGGCCTACATAGCAGCAGTCTTTCCTGGGTAATAGGCTTACATCCTTCAGCTCAGATCGCTGGGCCCAGATAGGAAAGATCTACTACAACGCGCGTCTGAAGGCCAGATGGTGCGGCAAACACAGATATGCTTGTTGGAACTCGTTTTAATGTTATCCCCCCAAACCGGAGCCATATGGCGGAGGCTTCCCTGGCTGGCTGGCATAAGGAGCTGGGCATTTGAAACCCATAAACAAGCTACAGAATGCAGAAGGAGACAAAGATGGAGAGGGCCTGGTTCTGGTTCACTGGGACCATGAAAAGAATGTCACGAAAAAAAAAAAAGAAAAAATATCCGTGTGATTTTTTTTTTTTTTTTTTTTTGGCAAAACAAAACATTTCTGTTTTAAAATAGAAGTGTCATTTTTAATGCCGGAACAGCTTGTTCCTCTGAAGATTTGGCTCTTCGCGCTAGGTGGAAAATCTTGCCATTTAAAAACCATAATGCACCTTTTTCAAACCTCAGAGGCTGGAAGCACGCACGC
>PVJN01002664.1:0-17361 GCA_004026805.1 Lasiurus borealis | reverse complement strand
GGAGTGGATGTGGAGGGCACATTCTGGGGCGAAACACTCTCATTTAGTAAAAGTCACTCAGCTAGGAGTCTCCGGAACAGAGTTAGGAAGGGAGGATTGACACATGAGAATACAGATGCACTTCCCTGAGGTGCTGCCATCTTCTGATAGCCTCGCATTGTTCTTATTAGCAGGCGTGGCAGGAGACATTCAGTCTTCGGCTCAGAAAGTAGTTCACTAGGCTTATATTCTAATGTGCATTTATCCTAAAGTCATAGGCCCAGGGGAAACTTATTAGTCACTAGAGGCCCGGTGCACGAAATTCATGGATTGGGTGGGGGGAGGTGTCCCTTAGCCTGGCCTGCACCCTTTCCAATTTGGGACCCCTTGGGGGATCAGGCCTAAACCAGCAGTCGGACATCGCTCTTACTATCTGGGACTGCCGGCTCCTAACCCCTCCCCTGCCGGCCTGACTGCCACTTAACTGCTCCCATGACAGCCCAATTGCCTGAACTGCCCTCCCCTGCTGGCCTGATCACCTGCAACCCTCTCCTGCTGGCCTGGTTGCTCCCAACTGCCCTCTTCTGCAGACCTGGTCACACCCAACTGCCCTTCATTGCAGGTCTGGTCTCCCCACAGCTGCCCTCCCCTGTAGGCTGGTTGCCCCTAACTGCCTTCCCCTGCAGGCCTGGTCACCCCCAACTGCTCTCCCCTGCCAGCCTGATCTTGCCTTCAACTGCCCTCCACTGCCAGCCTGGTTGCCTGCAACTGCCCTCTCCTGCAGGCCCAATCACCTCCAACTGCCCTCCCCTGATGGCCATTTCACTCCCTACTGCCTTCCCCTGCCAGCCATCTTGTAGTGGCCATCTTGTGACAGCGTCGTGCTAGGGCATCCCGTGATACCACCTAGGCTTTTATTATGTAGGATACTAGATGTCCAGTGCACAAAAACTGTGCACTTGGTTGGGGGGGTCCCTCAGCCTGGCCTGCACCCCCTCATAATCCGGGAGCCCTCGGCAGTAGGACATTCTTAGTGCTGCTGTGGAGGCAGGAGGGGCTTTTGCCTCCACTGCTGCACTTGTGAGCTGTGAGCCCGACTTCTGGCTGAGCAGTGCTCCCCCTGTGGGAGTGCACTGACCACCAGGGGGCAACTCCTGCATTGAATGTCTACCCTCTGGTGGTCAGTGTGTGTCATAACAACTGGTCTTTCTGCCTTTCGGTCAATTTGCATATTGGCCTTTTATTATATAGGATGAGGAGAGTACATTACTTTTGTTTTATCATTCTATTTTTTTATTTGAATCTATTGGGGTGGTATTGGTTAATAAAATTACACAGGTTTTAGGTAGACACTCACAAAACACTGACTGAGTTGAGCTGCATAAACCCAAAGGAACTAACAATCCATTAAAACCTATTTGTATGCCCGAAAGGGCCAGTTACCACCAACTGAGAAAAACAAATCACGATGTAACTAATTAGGTAATTATGATCTTAAAAGCACACCGTGATTAAAATGAGAAAGTAGATTTCAAAGGTCACATTTGTAAGAAAGAAAGAAAGAAAGAAAGAAAGAAAGAAAGAAAGAAAGAAAGAAAGAAAGAAAGAAAGAACGAACACAGGCTACTCCAATTCCGCCCAACCTTTACTGAGCCACGCCCCCACACCACGGAAAGCAGGTGCTGTGGGGGATGAAAGGGACAAGGCATTTTAGCATCTGGAAATTCAAAACCATTTCCATAAGCTTTTAAGCAATCAGACATTATGCAGCACTTTCAATATATGTATGGAAAGGCAAAACCCGTATGAAGTTGTAAGATGGATCATTTCAAGGAAGCTTTTCCAAGCTTTCATTTTATTTACTTAGTTAATCCTCCCCTTGAGGATATTTTTCCATTGATTTTTTTTTAATTTTTTTAATGAGAGTGGAAGGGAGAAGGAGAGAGAGACAGGGACAGAAACATCGATGTGAGAGAGACACATCAATTGGTTGCCTCATGCACCAGAGCTAGGGATCAAACCTGCAACCAAGGTACATGCCCTGGAGCAGAATCAAACCCGGGACCCTTCAATTCCCCGGCCGGTGCTGAGCCAAACCAGCTAAGGCCTTTTCCAAGCTTTCAAACATCCCATTTTAACCCTGTTGCAAAAAGGTTCCCTGCTGCCCCCTGCCCAGCTGATGAGACATTTTAAAGACTCATGACCTAAAAACGAGAGACAAACAAACCTCAGTAG
Source organism: Lasiurus borealis (assembly GCA_004026805.1). Classification (NCBI taxonomy): domain Eukaryota; kingdom Metazoa; phylum Chordata; class Mammalia; order Chiroptera; family Vespertilionidae; genus Lasiurus; species Lasiurus borealis. The sequence goes on along the minus strand of PVJN01002664.1, from coordinate 15,147 downwards.
CTTTATTGTTTTGTGTTTGATGTTTGTGTGGTTGTACCTTTTATACACTCTTAGCTCTCAGGATTGGCTCTGTCCTCAAGCCTGGCTTTGTCACACAATACCGATTTCCTGAAAGCTAAGCATGAGGCAAGTTTTAGCTCTCTTTGTTGCAGCCTCTAAGATAACGGAAATCTCTCTCAGTGCAGCCAATTTCACCAGCTCCACTCTCCTCCCCAGCCCCCTGTTTACAAGCCAACGGAAGGGGGCAGATAAATGTACTCAAACAGCCTTGCAGACAGCCTTTTGGGCCTGGACCAACAGCCTGGAACACTTCAGTTATAGAACTGATCATCACTACTCCAGCTCACATCGCAGACTGTGCATGTATGTGGACTGCAGGTCGAGAGGGCCAGGAGGAACCATAGCTAACATTTTTGTCTAACATCTACCTTCCCCCTCCCTACATTTTATAGAGGAAAAAGAATTGTGCTTGGCTGCTACCCCTGTGATGAGAGAGATGGCCAGGAGCAGAATTGTGTGGACATGTATGTCTCATGTACACATGGGAGTTCCCCAGGGGAAAATGAGGAACTCAGAGGGGTGGCTTAGAGTTCTGGTTCATGTAGCATCTTCCATGAAGAACAACACATTTGCAGGAAGGTGGCAGGACAAGGGGTCCCTTGCTACAGATTCCTCTGGTGGCGGCCCTAGTTAGAGAGGGTCTACAGTTGCCTCGGGGGATTAATCTTTGCCTGGTGGTGGGGAGGGGGGGCACCTTTGTAAACATATGTCCTGCTTTGGGGCAAATAGGCATGGATGAAATCACTTTTAGCCGCCTCGCTTGTCAACCAGGGGCATTTGGCAATGTCAGGAAACATTTTCTTTTTTTAATATATTTTATTGATTTTTTACAGAGAGGAAGGGAGAGGGATAGAAAGTCAGAAACATTGAAGAGAGAGAGACATCGATCAGCTGCCTCTTGCACGCCCCCTACTGGGGATGTGCCCTAAATCAAGGTACATGCCCTTGACGGGAATCGAACCTGGGACCTTCCAGTCCGCAGGCCCACGCTCTATCCACTGAGCCAAACCGGTTTCGGCAGGAGACATTTTCTAATGGGTATCCAGTGGGAAGAGGCCAAAGATGCTGGTAAACACCCCCACGACACACAGGACAGCGCCCCATGGTGACCTGGCCTAGCATGGCAGTGGTGTCCCTGCTGAGAAGCCCTGACTTACAGGTGAGAGAGGCAAAATACATACAAGTACACATCTGAACTTTCCCTGTATGAAAAGCTGATTTCCTTTCATATGTGTTCTTCACACTACTATTTCTCAGGGGTCTGAATTTAATACTAGGTGCTTTTTCACTTGGGGAGCTTAGAAAGTTTGCATAATTGTGTGTTATTTTATAAACCAGAGGTGGTTTTTAAGAAGATCCCAGGAAAAAGTGTCATATTTATGAGGTCATCTTGTTTGGAGAAGGTCAACATGCACTTGGTACTTAGTTTGGGTTTTCTTACAGAATTCCCACATGTGACCTTTCTCCTTTTCTTCCTTCCTTTTCCCTTTTCTTTCTTTCTTTCTTTTATTTTTTTTATTGCCTTTTAGAGAGAAAGAGGGACAGAGAGAGACAGAAAGATTGATTCATTTGTTGTTCCACCCTACCATACATTTATTAGTTGGTTCTTGTATATGCCCTGCCTGGGGATGGAAACCCACAACTTGGACCCTCCAACCAACTGAGCTAACCAATCAGGGCCCTTCTCTCTTTTCTTAAACCCGCATCGTGTTCAAGCCTGACAACGTGGTAAATAAAGTCAGCAGCTCTATTATCAGACGTGTGCTGATAGAAATATATATTTTTAGTTCTCTTCATTTTCTGCATAAATGATTTCATGGGTCATGCAGATGGGTGCTGGGTGGTGGTGCTCTCGCCTCTTCCAAACCGAGGGAGGCTGCAGCGTCTGGCTGCTTCCTGGTTTGCAGCTATTTTAGGCAGAGGGAAGGTGACAGACACTTTCCCAGGCTGGCTGGGAATTCACAGGTATAGGTGCCACCGGAAGGAGGCAGGACTGGCAGAGAGGGAGCAATGGATGCAGTACGTGTAAAATGCACATTGAATTCCAAAGACTTGATATGAAAACAAAAAAAAAAAGAATGTAATATCGCATTCTAATTTTAAAATATTGGTCATTCATTGAAATTATACTGTTTACAAAAGAGTCAAAATTGTTTTGCCTATTTGGTACTCTTTTTAATGTGGCTAACAGAAGACGTTTAAGTGTATATGTGGTTTGCATTATATTTCTATGGGACTATGTTCACCTAAGCCAGTGGTTCTCAACCTTTCTAATGCCACGACCCTTTAATATAGTTCCTCGTGTCGTGGTGACCTCAACCATAAAATTATTTTCGTTGCTACTTCATAACTGTAATTTTGCTACTGTTCATGACTCGTAATGTAAATATCTGTTTTCTCCGATGGTCTTAGGCTCTACAGCAGCAGTTCTCAACCTGCAGGGTCGCCTAAGACCACTGGAGAAAACAGATATATACATTATGATTCATTAACAGTAGCAAAATTACAGTTATGAAGTAACAACAAAAATAATTTTATGGTGTGGGTCACCACAGCATTGAGAAACTGTATTAAAGGGTCGCGGCATTAGAAAGGTTGAGAACCACTGACCTAAGCAAACCACCCCCCTAAGCCACCTCCCCCCAAAATGCCACACTCAGTTCCATCTAAGTACACTTTTAAAGTACTTTTTTATGTAAAGGTAGAAAGTGGGGTTTTGATCTCCTGTGTACAGTTTGAGCCTGAATCACAGAAAACCGTCCCTGTAAGGCACATGGCAGTGTTTTTTTACACACAAGGCCCTTCCATCACTCGGTCTCACCTGATGCTTCTGGTGGGGTATGTCTGCCAGGCATTTTCACCCTCTGGGGGTGATTTGCAGATATGCTGAGAGCAGCCATGATCCAGAGTGTGGGCTCTGAAGTGAACAGGCTGATTTGAATTTCAGCTCCACATTTATCATCCACCTGACCTTGAATGAGTCACTTGCCCTCTCTGCACCTCTAGCACCAATTTGTAAAATGATGGTGCTGGTGGGTGTAGCTCTCGGAGCTCTGGGTAAAGATGAATAAGCCCTCAGCACAGGGCCTGGTATGTGGTGAGCACTCCAGAAGTGATGGCTAAAAACATTTATCAAACTCCTCCTTCCACAGATTAAAAAAAAAAAAATCAAGGCTCAAGGACCTTAAACTGCCTGCTCCAAATCTCACAAATCCTACGCAGCAGCACCAGAAACTCTCACGCAAAAGATGCTTTTTTTAAAAAAAAATACTCTCTGCCTGGATTCAACTTGGTCAATTATAGGGCAAAAGGTCATAATGCTCACAAGGTCAACATCTTAGGGATCACCCAATGTCTCACACAAACCTGAATCACAGCCCTGACACATGCCATAGACCAGTGGTTCTCAACCTGTGGGTCTCGACCCCTTTGGGGGTCGAATGACACTTTCACAGGGGTCGCCTAAGACCATCGGAAAACACGGGTATTTACATTATAATTCATAACAATAGCAAAATTACAGTTATGAAGTATGGTTGGGGGTCAACACAACATGAGGAACTGTATTAAAGGGTCGTGGCATTAGAAAGGTTGAGAGCCACTGCCATAGACTCTCGGGTAGAAACCACGGACGTTTCTAAAATGGAATCTCCTCGCACATGCTCTGCTGCCCCTTAATAACCTCAGTAACATTTCAGGTCCATCAATGGGCAGGTGGGTCCACACAAAGAAAGCAGCACCATTTCCCTTAGCAACTTCTGGACCTGTGCTGTCTCCAATCGCACTCAAGTCGGCTGAAACAGCCCCCTGAAACGTGTCTCTGGGAGAAGAGAGACGTCCTCACGGCAGGTCTCAGCCGCCTGCTAAGCCCGGAGCAGACATGGACCCTGAGACAAAACACAAGAGCACCTCACGGGCCACAGAACCAGCTCAGTAACCCCCTTCCTCCAACCCAAAAGTGACGGTGGGGGCCGCCACCATCGGTGATCTTTACTGAGCACATGCTACGTTGCAGGCATGCTGTTGAGTATTTCACATGCATAATGGGTTTCTGAAAACATTTCCTTTGAGATGTTGCAGACTGACAGGAAAGGTGCGAGGCTGTATAGAGGATGTCTGCCTAGCCTTCACCGAGCTTCCCCTGAGGTTCACACCTTCCATAAACGTTGTACATGCATCAAAACCAGGCAATTCACACTGATCCAACTCTATTCCCTACACCGACACACCTGGCTCGCATCTTACCAGCTTTCTGCCGAAGTTTTGGTGTCCTGGTCTAGGATCCCATCCAGGATTTCCTATTGCAATTAGCTCTCGTGTCGCCTTTGTCTACTCTGATCTGTGATACATTAGAAAAGTCCAGCCGAAACCGGTTTGGCTTAGTGGATAGAGCGTCGGCCTGTGGACTGAAAGGTCCCAGGTTCAATTCCGGTCAAGGGCATGTACCTTGGTTGAGATCACATCCCCAGTAGGGGGCGTGCAGGAGGCAGCTGATGATGTCTTTCTCATTGATGTTTCTAACTCTCTATCCCTCTCGCTTCCTCTCTGTAAAAAAAAAACAATAAAATATATTTTAAAAGATAAAGAAAAAAGGAAAGTCCAGGCCAGTTATTTTCTAAACATCCTTCTTGTTTTCTAATGACTCAACTGAGGTCATATGCTATTTTGGAAAGCACCATAGATGTAATTTGCTTTCTCAATGCAGTATATGTGGGGATACAGGATATCGTCATGACTTATTACTGGCAATCTTAACCTTGATCATTTGGTAATGGTGGCATCTGCTGGGTTTCTCCACTGTAAAGTACTATTTTCTGTTTGAAATTAATGAGTGTCATGTGGGGAGATATTCTTAGATGTTTCTCATCATGCTTTCACTTACTAATCTGGTATCCATGGATGGTTCTTGTCTACAATTATTACTATGCTGCCTGCCCTGTGGCAATCTTCTATTTATTTCTCTCATTCTTTCTCCATTTAGTAGTTGGCATTTTACTGCCAAGAACAGCTATTCCTTCTCCCATTTATTTATTTGTTCAAGTATTTATTTATATCAGCCTGAATTGTGGATATTTTAGTTTAAGGATTCTATCCTTGTATTATTGACATACCGTATTTTCTGGCATATAAGACTGGGCGTATAAGACAACCCCCAACTTTTCCAGTTAAAATAGAGAGTTTGGGATATACTTGCCCTATAAGATGACACTCGGAATATTAAGATGACCCCTGACTTCTGAGAAGATTTTCCTGTGTTAAAAAGTCATCTTATACGCCGGAAAATACGGTAATGGGAGTTTTAATCCTGGTGATAATTCTGGTATTATGCCCATTTTACAGACTAGGAAAACGAGGCAGGAAGAGATTAAAAACTGGGCATTAAGATTGCTAAGCAAGTCGGCCAAAGAGAAGCAAAGCCAGTCAGACCAACTGACAAGTTCAAGTTCTTAGCTACCAAATGACCCAACCTCTAAGGTAGACAAAGTGATGGCTTCTCAGTGAGCAAAGGGAAGCAGAATGTGGTCTACCAACTAGTAGGCACATATTTGGAAAGAAAAAGAAAAAGATACCTCAAGCTCTTCACCATTAACAAGCAGAATTATCTACTCCCAGATTACTTACCACCTTCCCACACCATAGTGGACGTACCACCACAGTGCCCACCGAAGGTGCTTCGTGGGGACTCGGCAATTCTACCCACACACAGAGTGCTGACGGCCAACAGCAATAATGAACCACATTAGTGACCTAAATGAAGCTTTAAAAACTAAGCTGTTTCAGAGGTCATTCAACTTTAATAAGATTTCACTTTCCCAACTACAAAATCTGCTTTGGCCTACAATTTACTTGGGCTGTTAAAATGATCAAGGTTCTCATTATGAGCTTCTGCTCAGTAAAAATGATTCAGATTTTAATTCAAACAAGCACCACTACCCTGGAGGAAGCATCTTACTGCCTAATGACTTTTTTTTTTTCAGTCCTCACCTGAGAATATTTTTTCCATTCAATTTTTATAGAGAGGGAAGAGGAAGGGAGGAAGGGAAGGGAGGAGGGAGGGAGGGAGAGGGGGAAAGAAGGGGGGCAGAGAGAGAGAGAGAGAGAGAGAGAGAGAGAGAGAGAGAGAGAGAGACGCATCAATTGGTTGCCTCCCCAAACATGCCCTGACAGGGGCTGGAGACGAACCATGGCATGTGCCCTTGGCTGGAAATTGAACCCGTGACCCTTCAGTCTTGTGGGCTGACACTCTTAACTGCCGAGCCAAACTGGCCAGAGTCCTGATAACTTTTATGTTCATTATCATGCCTAACTTTCCTTCCAGTTTTCCACATCACTTACAAAACCTGTTATTATTAATATAATAATATTATTATTATTTCATCTAAAAGATGTTCAGGGTCTGCTGTCTCAATCTCAGCTGACTGAGGCATATCTTGTGCTCCCACTTTAAGTGGATCAGCATGGGTTTCTATTTTCTTTAAAGGCGAATTATGCAAGGTTATTTCAGACTCCTCCTTTACAACCTTCCAAGACAACACATATGCCGACTTTCTAGGAATTTGCCACACTCTCTTATCACACAAGTTGCTGAACTGCTGGTCTCATGGGCAGATGATGGGCCACAATATAATGATGCACTAATAACATCTTTTTGTATAAAGACTGATACACACGGCATTTTGTTATGTGAAACAAGTCAGACCGAGAAAGACAAAGAGCACATAATCTCAAGTATATGTGGAGTCTAATTTAAAAAGACAATCGGGCTCATAGATACACACATAATAATTGTGGATCGCCTTGGGAGTGGGGATGGGGTAGAAATGGATGAAGGGGGTCAAAAGGCACAAACTTCTAGTTATAAGATAAATGAGTCACGGGGAAGTAATATACAATATGGTGAGGATCGTTAGTAACACTGCCTGCCCTGCATACTGAAAAGTTGCTACGAGAGTCATCTTAAAAGTTCCATCGTAAGAAAACAATTTTCTAATTATGTGTGGTGGTGGATAGTAATCAGACTTATTATGGCGATCATTTTGAGATGCTTACGTATAATGAAACACTGTACAAATGAAACTAACAGACTATAGGTCAATCAGAGGATGGAGGAATTACACAGCATGAAAAAGTTGCCCTAGTCCACATTTCCCTCCCGATTTTGTGAACTGAGCCACCAGCTACCATGACCCTGAGTCTCGCCGGAGAGTGGTCACCTGGGACCAGTGGTGCCCTGGAAAGAAAAGAGCCAAGATTCCCCACTGGCCCTCAAAGACTAAAGTCGTTCCCATTTGACTCCTGTCATCCCAGCGGGTTGGACAGGAGAGTGGAGGAGGGAGGAGGAGCCCAGAGAAGAGGCAAAGGCAGACATTTCAGCAGCCAGGAGAGAGAGAGAAGAGGGAGGGACTACAGAAGCTGCCAGGCCTGCAGGAACACAAGGACGAATGCTGGCCAGGTGAGCTTGCAGGCACCCCAAGATCTTGTCAGGTGTCGTCGAGTCTGAGATTGTGGTCCCAGAATGCAGTCAGTTGCCTTAGCAACAGCAGCTCTATTCAAGGTGATAAATTACCCTGCTCTCTTAACAAATTCAGCTCATTTCTTAAACAATTAGCATCCTGGAAATAATATGAGAACAAGCAAATCCAACCAGTGCACGGAGGGGGCAAATCAATCACTGGGTTTGCCTTGAGGTCCCTGGGCCGGGGAGAAATGAGAGAGAGACTGGGGCTGGGGGACAGGGGCAGGGGCAGGATACAGCTAGCTAGTGTATCCAAAACTTCCAACTAAATACTAAGAAAACAGAGCTGGTAAAAAAAAAAAATCACTTGAAAGAATTCCAAGTCCCTTTCTGATCATCATAAATTCCCATTATTCTCTGCTCCCTTCTCTCCTCACTTTACTTCATGGAACCTGACAGTTATTAATTCTTTGATTTCTGTTCCTGTCTGTTCCACTAGACTTTGAGCTTCTTAAAAACAAAGGCTTTGCCTCTGTTTCATTTCCCCTGGTATCCCTAGGATGAGAGTCTGCATGGAACACAATAGACCTGCAAAAATATGTCTCTCAAGTTCCTAACATCCTGGCTCACGTATCTCATTATAGAATACTACAGGCCCGATGCACAAAATTCGTGCACAGGTAGGGTCCCTAGCGGCTACTGGTTGCTGGCTGGGGCCTTCCTTCATTCAATGCTGCCCCTTGGTGTTCAGTGCACGTCATAGTGAGCAATCGAACTCCCGAGGAGAAACTTTGCATATTAGGCTTTTATATATAGAGAATATATACATTATATGTAATATGTATGTATATATGTATTTCACGCTTAATTGGAAAACTAGAAGCATTTTTAGCAAAACTAGGACTAAGGCAAGAAGGATCACAACAGCGAGTATTTAAAATTGTTCTGGATATATTAGTCAATATAATTACTAAAAGAAATTTGATAAAAATCAAGGAGGGAGAGGTGAATTATCACTATGTGTGACAGATACGATTTTACACCTGCTAACCCAAGGAAATTAACAGAGAAATTACGATAAACAGTAACAGAATGTGTTTAGATTTCTGGGAATAAATTCAACCCACAGGAAGCAATAGTCTACCCGTTTAAAAACCATCCAATCAAGTCGCCCAATCAGGTAGAAAATATAATGGGAGGAAAATCCTATTTGCAATAGCAATAAAAGGGACGAAATACTTAGCAATTAAAGGGAACATGGAGGGTCCATATGCTTCCAAATACTCTCAAAGGACACACAGGAACACTGAAGTGCACTGAAAGGTGAATAATTATGCCCCTGTTCTTAAAAAGGATGCCATTCATCTGTCAATTCTTAAGTAATGTGGATATATATAACCCTTTTATTGTTTTTGAAGCTGATATGGCTTTTTAAGAACTAGACAAGCTGGCTCTAAACTTCTTATGGAAATAACCATCTGGGAATGGCCCAAACGAAACAGGACTGAGGTCAATCAAGGTGCAATGGCCTCACCAAACACTATGGCATATTCTTAAGTGACAATATATAAAATACCGTAATTCCCAAACATGAATTGGCTGATAAGTTCATGAAACAGAAAAAAACAGAGTCAGACCCAAATACTTCACGGAGTGTGCAATGAAGGTGGCATTGCCGTAGCAGTAGGGATGGTGGACTCGACAGTAAATGGTGTTGGAAAAGGAGTGAGAAAATGCAGGTGGGCACTGTTCTCACTCCTTACACCACGTAACTTTCCCGGTCAAGCAAAAATTCCAATATAAGAATAAAACAGCCGAAACCGGTTTGGCTCAGTGGATAGAGCGTCAGCCTGCGGACTGAAGAATCCCAGGTTCTATTCTGGTCCAGGGCATGTACCTTGGTTGCGGGCACATCCCCAACTGGGGGTGTGCAGGAGGCAGCTGATGGATGTCTCTCTCATTGATGTTTCAAAGCTCTCTATCCCTCTCCCTTCCTCTCTGTAAAAAAATCAATAAAATATATTTTATAAATAAGTAAATAATTAATTTAAAATAAAACAGCATAATTGCTGTACATAATTAAAACAAAAATAAAGCACAGTGATGAAAGTCTTAGAGCTGAATTGTGGCCATATTGCCCAACTTCAGAAACTCACTAAACCTCACTAAACTGTTAACTTTGCATGAGTGGACTTTATGGTATGTAATTTCAATAAGGCTGTTTAAAAAAATAAAGCCATAACATCATTTGAAAACATGGGTGCTTTTTTAAATAATCCTGGAGTGGAAAAGAACTCCTCTAAGTATGGATGATAATGCAGAGCTCTGAATCTTTAAAGAAAAGACTGGTAACTGGACTAGATAAAAATAAAAAAATCTCAGCACAGAATAAAACACCCTAAATAACTCAAAGGACAACTGAAAAAGTAGCAAAGGGGATCACCCTCAATAGACAGACAACTCCTGGAAATCAGTAAGAAAAAGAACCCACACCAAACAAAAAGTGGAAGGGCACATCCTTTTCAGCAAAGAAAATGCAACCGCTCTTATCCATGTGAAACGATGCTCATCCTCACTGAAAACAGGAGAAATTGAATTTACCGGGTACCATTTCCCCGCCTAGCCAACTGCAATGCGAAGTTTGATTACACAGTGAGTCCTCCAAGGTATAAACTGCCGCCACTCCCCAACATCATCAGGGGTAGTGTTCACAGGTCCACAAGCCATTTTCCACCAATCATCTTTACTTTCATTGAATAGCACATGGACACAGATATTCCCCACCGCATTGTTTGGAAGAGCAAAATATTAGAAACACCCTAAATTGTTCATCAACAGAGTCAGGAGCTGAGCTGTTCGGGTGACGAGGTCAATTAGAGCAAAAAGCCAAACTTGCAGGTAATAGTTAAGGCTTGATTCACTAAGAATCGAGTGCCATTTTCTCCTAAGGAACAGCACAAGGTGAGGTGACATCCATCAGTGTAGTTGGGGGGCGGGGGAGGTAAGATCCATCAGTGTAGTTGGGGGTAAGGGTAAGGAGAGGTGCCAATAATGGAGAAGTCCCGAGCAGTGACTCACTGTGGAGAAAAGCGTCCACAGCCCTCTCCTCTGACAGGGGGAGCTGGTAGAGGGGCCTGGGAAGGGCCTGGCCAGAGCCCCTTGCTAAGGAGACCTCAGGATGGAGGCGCTTGGGCGAGGCGTGCAGACAGGTGACAGGGCAGGGCAGCCCCAGTGCCTGTGACTGTGCACAGGGTCTGGGTGGGGAGGGCAGCTTTCCCCACCCGGGGCTGTGCTCTGGGCTGGGAGACCACACGGAGGGTTTGGGCTCAGAGAGGAGTCTTGCAGTGTGCCATGGGTTATCCACACCAAAGAGCACTCTAGTGACATCAAACACAAAGAGAGGTCCTGCGCATACCGATTAAGAGCCATTTCCAAGTGAAAGAGGCAAAGTTAGTAATGGGACACAACAAGGACATAGCGATGTGTCCTTGCTACGCATTGCTGCTACAGTGTTGTTGGTTTTAAACAAGACTACTGAGAAAGAATATTCATATACATGGAGGCACCTATAATCATGTGCATGCCAACACATGTATAGAACATGCAAGAATCCAGAACAAGGGCTGGGCAGGAGGCTGGCAGATGTCAGAAAGACCTTTGTCACCACGTGGCCAGCACACATCTCTATGGATACATGGGAACCTTCCAAATCTGATCTCAGGGGTACTTAGGAACAACTCAACACTCGTTTGTTTCAAGAAAGAGAGTTCACATGCAAGTCACCTCTGAACAAAAGGCAATACCTACAATCTCAAGTGGCCGGGTTACAATAACCGATACCATTCACAAAACCCAGCCAACCTCTCCTGTCCCCACATCCAAATTCTGTTGCGTGAATTATCTCCATCCATATATCCTAAGCACAGAGTTTAAGACAGCGGTCGCTTCTCACAAGTTGGTCTGTAAATTCTTTTCTCAAATGCGAGGCGCTGTATCATTATGAAGTATTACAGCTATGATTTATGTGCCCAAATGTGAGTCCATTCTAAATAACATGCATCATTGTGATCATTTCTCTTGTCGCCCCTCCTCCTCCTCCTCCTCCTCGTCGCCCGAGCGCTAGGCTGGCGGATGTTTATCCGCCGGGATGCTGGAACAGCGATCCGAGTCGGAGAGAAAAGAAACGGTTTTCTCAGCAGCATGTCCAAAGGATGGTTATTTTTATGTGGGAGATTAAAAAAATAAGTGCTCAGATAATAAAAGTTTTATTCTTTTTTCTCCCAAGAGATAGGACACCAGTTTTTGTTGCCTTTTATGATTCTCGATCCCTCCCCTGCTGGACCACCGGTGTAAATCACAGACGGTTTACACTGGACTCTCTCCAACGTTAAGGAATAAGGAAGATGTCATGTAAGGAATTTCTCTGAAGTAAAAATACAGAAATGTTTCCTCACAGACCTATTTTAGGACTCTCTGCTTGCCCTGAAGAAAGTAATAATCAAAGAATGAAAGTGAATGGAGGGAAGAATAACTTTCAGAAAGAAAACTTGTCGTGTCTTTTTCACTGTGGCATACGGTTCTGATTTAAAAGATGCCAAAGCATCTCTGAGCTGGTGACAACCAGGAACCTTCCTTTTGCAGATGGGGGCAAAGGTCAAATGACGTGTCCAGTGTCATTCGGCAACTTATGGGCTCGGTCCCTCACACGGGGGTCCACCCAGCCCTGGAGCTACTTATTATCTACACTGGCAGAGGTTTTTCTCTGCAAAAATGACATTTGGGACAAAGTGTGTAATGTAATTCCAAAGCTACACAAATTCAAACTTCCTGTCACCTTTAACACGAACTAAAACCTGGGAGGTACAGGCTGTAGTATCTGTGGCCAAAGTATATGCTATCTGCCAGGAGCACTCTCCCTGCCCTGCCACTATGTAGAAATGGAAGCAGCTGAAACTGGTTTGGGCTCAGTGGATAGAGCATCAGCCTGCGGACTGAAAGGTCCCAGGTTCGATTCCGGTCAAGGGCATGTACCTCGGATGTGTGCACATCTCCAGTCGGGAGCGTGTAGGAGGCAGCTGATCGATGTCTCTCTCTCATTGATGTTTCTAACTCTCTATCCCTCTCCCTTTCTCTCTGTAAAAAGTAAAAAAATATATATTTAAAAAAAATTAAATGGAAACAAAATGTCTTCATGTGGGAGGCAAGAAGGGGCCTGTGCGGAGGGTTTCAGGGGCGTCTGGCTGAAAGAGTGGGCTCCGGGTGAGACCACCTTGGGCACCTGCCTTGGCCCCTGTAGGCATCAGCGTCCTCTTCTTTTTTTTTTTTTTTTAATATATTTTATTGATTTTTTTTGTTTTTTAACAGAGAGGAAAGGAGAGGGATAGAGAGCCAGAAACATCGATGACAGAGAGACATCGATCAGCCGCCTCCTGCACGCCTCCTACTGGGGATGTGCTCACAACCAGGATACATGCCCTTGACCAGAATCGAACCTGGGACCTTTCAGTCCCCAGTCCGATAATGCTCTATCCACAGAGCCAAACCGGTTTCTGCAGCATCCTCTTCTTACAGGAGGCATGAAACCTCCTTCACCGTGGAAGGATTCGGGAAGACGTGTGTTAGCATGCAGTAAGTGTGAGCTTCTGTTAGGTTGGCCTTTACCTGCTGAACTCGGCTGTCCAAGTGAAGCAAGAATGCACTGAAGCACACACACTGGGCCTCAACACTGTCCGAGGCTTAAATAAGCCAGATTCAGTATTTCTGGGAGAGCCTGGTTCTGTCAGCCCATCTGCCCCCAGGCCCTGCCATGTCACCTGAGGGCAAAGGTTGGAGGGCACACCGGAGAGCACCCCAGAGGCAAGGGGACTTCCCCTGTCCTGACAAACTCCACCTGGACTGGACCCACTCCCGGAATCTCGGCAGTGTGGCCAGACCAGCTGTGGTGCTGTGCCAACCTTCCCACGCTGAAAAACAAACCCGATGATTTGGCACGCACGTAATGGCTCTTTGTATTAAATCACCATCATGGAGTAAAAGAATGGAAGAACAGTCTTCCAGTGTTTTGCATGAAAGACCTTAACTTCCTAGGGGTCTGCACTGGGCTGAATGGTGTTCCTCAAAATTCAAATCTGCTGCAACTTCAGAAGGTGGCTTTATGTGGAGACTAGAGGCCTGGTGCATGGAAATTCATGCACTGGAGGGGGGTCGTCCCTCAGCCCGGACTGCCTTCTCTCACAGTCTGGGAGCCCTCTGGAGCAGGAGGCGACCCGGCTGGCAATCAGGAGAAGGCAATGCCCCCATCACACCTCTCTGCTGCTGCCACTGCCGACAGCACAAGCCTCAGCCAGCCCTGGTTACGAGCCTCAGGCAGCCCTGGGCAGCTGGGCAGCCGCCATCTGAGACTTGTCTGTGCCTCAGACTGGCCCTGGGTGGCTGAGGGTGGGTCTGGCCACATCATACACCTGCCATCCCTGCCTCACAGGACTGAAAGGACTGGGGGCCTCCAGGGAGGCTGAAGGAGCTGGGCAACACCATTTTGTTGCTGTGGGCACCGCCATCTTTGTGACAGCATGATGCTCAATTTGCATATTCCCTCTTTATTACATAGTATAGTATAATTAGTTAAGATGAGGTCATACTGGACCAAGGCAGGTCCTAAATCCACTATCTAAGGCCTTATAAGAGGAGAGACAGAGGCATAGACACACAGGAAGCAAGTAAACCAGGTGACAAAGCAGCCAGAAATTGGAATGGTGCATCTACAAACCAAGGAACGCCAAGTGTCAACAGCAGAAGGAAAGGGAAAAGCCATGGAACACCCCCCTCAGAGTCTCCAGCAGGAGCCAACCTTGTCAACACCCTGACTTCACCCACCAGCCTCCAGACAGGCGAGAGAAGGCATTTAAGGTGTTTAGGTCATCCGGTCTGTGGGACTTTCTGTGGCAGCCCTAGGGAATAAATACAGGCTCCAAACCCACAGATCACGTAAACGTTTGTTTCAAATTGCCCGGACAGAGAAGCTGATAAGGGATGGCAATGGTGATCATAAATACTCACTATCCCAAGTCAACTTGCTTCATAATCAATGAATGCCCATTTTCCCTCCTAAAGCAAATCTGCACTAGTCAATACTACTTTCACCTGTCTTTAAATGGTAAGGATCTGTAATGTTTTTATTAGAAAATAAGACTCTACTGCTTTAAAAAAAATTTTTTTTTGAAAATCACTGATATTATAACTTCTGAAAACTGAAGTCTGGAGCAGACTTATTTTAAGAGATGGAAACTTGTTACCAAAAATACATGCCAGGGTTACTTGTCATCATTAATCCCAAAAAGTACACAGGAGAATTAATTCGGTAAATTTTCAAAAAAATCAACATTCTGTCCACACAAAGGAAAAATCCACTTTATACCCTTAACACAGTTTCCCTGGTGATGGGATGGCCCATATTCAATCCTGCCCGCTACCTTAAAATTGATCAGCTAATAAAATTCAGGAGGGTGATATTTTACAGTTACTGCTTCCACAGCAAGGGCTGCACATGAATCAAGGTTTCCAAGCAGGTTTTCACTACATCCATATGCACCAGGATCAAACCAAATCATCCTGAAGGGGGAGAGTTATCACTT
>PVJN01002663.1:0-114222 GCA_004026805.1 Lasiurus borealis | reverse complement strand
CTCCCCTGCCCCACCATACCTAAAGCCGAGGGTTTATTCCATTTCTCCAGCTACATAAATATTTGGTGGGATCCTTTGTCTCTACAGAAGCGACATCAAATCTCCAGCTACTGGGAAATGGTGCTTTTCCCTATTATTGGAATCCGTGAAACAAGGCATATGTCTTTAATGGAGGTTTTGGCAAGCATATTAGTGTTATGATTAGATGGACAGACGTAAACTGAACGGTTTGTTTTCGATATTGCAACAAATTGCCGGTCTAAATCAAGCACTGAAGTTTATAATGTGGTAGAAATATTTACATGGAAAAAAAAAAAAGCCCTGATCGATGGATGTACAGCATTAAGCAGATGTAAGTTTTACAAACTCCAGGAGTCAACATAGTTCACAGATCACAAGAAAACTAAGAACAAATAAAATTCAAAGGAGGTAAGCAAACCCATGTTAGAAAATGAACTCCACCCTCTAAGAGTCTGGTTCAGTGAGCATCTTCTGGTTGTAAGGACAGGAAACTTGCTTTAGTTACTCCCAGTGTTAAAGTACCATTGGAGGGACAGAGGACATGTATTACATGGACATAACATGTAGGAGAAGTCACACAACTAGCCTGGGATCCAAAGGAGAACAAGGTTACAGCTTCTCCGCCTACAGCCTAGACACCAAGTTTATAAGTAGAGCCCACACATCATAAATGGGTTATTAGTATTGCATTACAATGAGTAATGAAATAATATCTGTTTCCCAATTTTATGGGCTTACTCTGTGGTAATATGTCACTGCCTCCCCTTTTTTGTCTCATCACAATTTCCTTGCTCTTTCTTTTCACCTTCATGCATTTTCTTATAAATTTCTCCTTTAATACTTGTCACTTTTTCAAACTCCATCTTGATATTGGCTTATGATAGGCACCACATAGATTAATTCTCTCTATATATCCCTTGACATCTGGCATCTTCCTCCTCCTGCAACTGGAGGGGCCATTTCCCTCTGTTTCTTTTAGAAAGATGAAAGCCAGTGTCATGTGAGCATATGAAATGATGCTAGCACCCTACATGCCAGGAAATGGACTCTCACCCATCACTGAATCTGCCAGCACCTTGACTTTGAACTTCCTAGCCTGAGACCTGTGAGAATAGATATCTGCTGTTCAAGATACTCAGTCTATGGTGTTTTGTTAGAGTAGGCCCAAACTAAGACATGAGCATTTTGGAGAATTCAAAGAGCGAGGAAGACAGTGGGGCTGGAAAAATGGAATCAAGTGAAGATCAGAACAGTGGCAAGTGAGAGTGGTCTGGAGTTTTTAGAGCTTTTAATGTGGTTTTGCTTCCCAGACCACACTGTCTAAATGTATATCCCCACTCCTGCCCTGCTCATCCTCCTGTCCTATTTTATTTCTTCACTTTGACTAATTACAAAACTATTGACACAAACACAAACAGAATTCTAATTTTCTGCTTAAAAATCTACTTGAAAATTCCAGCAAAGATACTCAACCGCTGAGCTACGCCAGTTGTGCATAAACAATTATTTTTAATAATAAGTTAGATGAACTTGGGATATGTTGGAGAATAAATTAATAAAAATAGAATGTGAAGAATTTCTCATATGCAGCACAGAAGGACAAGAATAAGACTTTTGAATTAACCTCACACTTTGACAAACCTTTTCCTCCCGAAGAATAATTGAAAAATCAAAAAAGAGAACATTTAATATATATTATAACCAGGATTCAAAACGAAATAAACATTGTTATGGCTAAGAACTGTAACAGGAACATAAACAGGAACTGCAACAGGAACATAAAAATTAAAAATGTTAAAATTTTAAAAAATAAATTCCAGCTAATGTTACAAACTCTCATGGTAAAATGGTGTTGAAATTAAAAGCCAAACCCTAAAGTAAAAGAAACAGTAGAAAAGACAGTGCTAACATTGAAGTGGTAAACTTGGGGATTGAGCTGATGACTTTTTCAGGATACATTACAAAGAAGGAAGATTTGGAAAGGATGAAAGAAAAAGTTAAGAAACAAGAAAACTTAATTCAGCACTTCCAATGCCCACCTTCTAGGAACCGCAAGGAGGAGAAACTACGAAGATTTTTAAGGAGACAAAATTCAAAGGAAAAAAAATGTGGTATCGGTTATGTCTAAACTTTCTTTAATAACGAGGGGACCATATTTAGAATTCTTACTTTATTCACAATTAACTCAGCTAACATTAACTGTTCAGCGAACTGAACAGTGTGCCAGGCACCGTGTAAGGTGATGGCACATAGAATAAGAAGAATAAATCCCGTGGCCAGAAAAATTTCCACATTATCTTAAGGGTTAAAAGTTCATTGACCCATAATCTTTCACATACTTATTGCAGTTCACCTGTTTTGACTGGAATGAGTTGGCAAAAACAAGACTATTTTTTCTTCCCTATTGAATTGCTGGATTGTTTGACAAAGAGTATCTTAGCAACTGATTGTTTGAAGGCACGAAATCATAGAGAGACTCAGTTGATAAAACTGGAACAGTTGAACTCATAGTCTGGGCGCTATTCCACAACAGTGACAGAATGGTCAACTTTCATGAGGTAAACTAGAATAATTTTCAAATTTCAAAGGAGGTCAACTGAAGTCCTTGAAATATTATGAACTTAAACTACACTGAGAAATAAAAATCATTAGTTTTCTACTAAAGGTTAGTAAACAGTCTCAAAGATATTTCAGCCACTGAAAAGTCAGCAACCAGAAAAGAGACCAGTATCCCTACAGGATTTATAGAGAAGGAAAATTTGTTGTCAACAAGGGAAATTAAAAACAAGATAATCATATGTAAATAAAAGTTTGACTATTGAATGAATATCCAGAGAATTAAATATATTTAAGGATATCACAAATTCATGTTGGAACATTCACTGAATTTCCAATACTGATTGAAAGGTCTAAAATTTTAGTAAAGAACCATTAGAAAACAGAAGAAAATAGAAAAGATTTTAATAAGAAGAGCTTTATAAGTAAATAGGAAACAACTTAAGGAGGACAAAGACATAGGTCAGTCAAAAGACTGGATTTGCAACTTATAAAAGGAAATAACCTGTTTCACAATGGAATATGAATGTATGATATATATTTTAAAAATTGACTTCACTTGTGCAAAACATGAATACACATGCAAAGAATTACTACAGTTGGGGTGAAATTGATGTCTGGCTATGTATCTATGCCCTGACTTCATCTCAGTGTTCATAAACATTATACCACAGTTAGAACAGTGTGGAGTTGCCTCACAAAACTAAAAATGGAACTCCCATTTGACCCAGTGATCCTACTTCTAAGAATATATCCCAAGAAGCTAGAAATACCAATCAAAAAGGATATATGCACTCCTATTTTCAAAGCAGCACAATTCACCACAGCTAAGATTTGGAAACAGCCTAAGAGCCCATCAGCAGATGAGTGGATTAAGAAACTGTGGTACATCTACACAATGGAGTACTAACTGCTGTAAAAAGGAAGGAACTCCTACCATTTGCAACAACATGGATAGATCTGGAGAGCATTGTGCTAAGTGAAATAAGCCAGTTGGAGGAAGATAAATATCACACAATCTCACTCATCTATGGACTATAATGAACAACACAAACTAATGAACAAAGCCAGATCCAGAGACAGAGAAGCATCGATCAGACCATCAAACCTCAGAGGGAAGGCAGGAGAGGGTGGGAGTCAGGGGGAGAGATAAACCAAGACACTTATTGGCATGCATATAGGCATAACCAATAGACACAGACACCAGGGGGGTGAGGGCATGAATGGAGGTGGGGGGAGGGAAGTAATGGGGACTTAAGGACACAAATGTAATTCCTTAATCAATAAAGAAAGTTTAAAAAAAAAAACACACACACACACAAAAAAACATTATACCACAGTTCTATTTTCAAGTGTCTTCTGATGAAATAGGTGTTTGGTCATCAGTTCCAGAGTATGTGGTGGAAACAAAAGTTTAGACATACTGAGTCATTTTCCATATCAGGGCAGGTGCTCTGAAGCACTGTAATGAGCACTAAGGGCCAATAAGATGTCACCAGATCTAAATTCATGGTTATCAACATGTATCCCTGTAAACTCTAGACATTATTTTCATTTATTGTTTAATTTTCTCTTTTGTCAGTGTTTCCTGTTTGTGACTCTTTTTTAAAAAAATATACTTTATTGATTTTTTACAGAGAGGAAGGAACAGGGACAGAAAGTCAGAAACATCAATGAGAGACATCAATCAGCCACCTCTGCACCCCCCTACTGGAGTTGTACCCGCAAGCAAGGTATGTGCCCTTGACCAGAATCGAACCTGGGATCTTTCAGTCCACAGGCCAATGCTCTATCCACTGAGCCAAACAGGTCTCGGCTGTTTGTGACTCTTTATAAATTGTTGATAAATTGTCCAAACTTGTCAGGTATGGTCTTACATGAATACTGCAGAGATACTAAACTGCAATCAATCTGCTGTGAAAAGAATTGACTCACAAAGTTGACCACCAACTTATGTACATAAGATAGCAGGCTGGTCTTCAGAGCCAAGGCGCCCTTTGGAGTTTCCACTGGGCTTTTCTGCACACTGACCAACCACACCTTGAGCTCATTCTTTTTTTTATCTTTTATTGTTGTTGGATATTTTTTTCTTTTCCCTATTGCCCTCCCCCGGCCTTCCCCACCCACCAGTACATGCCCTTACCTGTCCTGCCCGCAATGCCTTGTATCCATTGGCTATGCTTACATACATGCATACAAGTCCTTCAGTTGATCTCTTACAGCTCCCCCCAACCTCCCCTGCCTTCCTATTGTACCATGACAGTCTGTTCACTGCTTCTTTGCCTCTGCATCTGCTTCCCCACACCCTTCTTTACTTGACTTCTTTCTTTTGTGCAACCTTCAGTAGCCATTTATTCTCTTCCATTGCCACCACATTACTTAAGTGAGCATAAGTAACCTGATTTTACTGAGACATAAGAAACTCCATCAAATACAAGTTAACTGTAGTGTTGTAGAGGTTAAATCACTTTTTTCTCATTTGCTAATGTGTATCATTGTTCTATATTGCTCTAAAACAAATGTTAATGGTCAAAAGCTGGATTTTTCATTTATCTTTATTGCTACAAGCATGACAGGTTTCCCCTTTGTTCTTTTTCCCCTTGACCCCCTCTCCCCTGCACCTGCCCCTCCCAGGCCTTCGCCACACTATTGTCTGTGCCCATGGGCTCTGTGTTTATGCACAGAGCGGGCCTGATTTATTACGAACAAACTCATAAAAGACTAATGGGTCATGAATCCCGGCAACAACCTGGCAGGATTCGGTAGCTGTTATGGGCCTCTCCTTGCACGTATGTACGATATGAGTTTCGCAACGAGAGAAGGTGGGAGGCCTTTTCTGAGGAACAATAGCACTCCTGACAACGAATCAATCAAATCCCTCACACTCATGAGAAGGCCAAAGCGAGCGCAGAATAAGTAGAAATCAAACAGGATGGCAAGAGTGCCATAATAAAGAGCAGGTGAAACAAAATGACACCCCCCTCCCCCGGTTACTGTCGGGGCACATCTCTTGAATATTGCATGGAACTGGGAGTTAGAGCAGATATCCTATGAAAGAGTGTCCCCGTGTCAGCTGACTGAAGGAAGAGGTAGGGACTCGAAAGAAAATCTGCACTAAGAAAGCCACAGGGAGAGGGGAGAAGACATAGGGTAGTCAATGAGCCCCGAACTTGAAATGAGGAGACTTGGGTTCGAGTCTTGGCTTTACGGGTTCCTGTGCACATGACCTTAAATGCACCATGTCTCTGAGTCACCATTTCTATCTGTGTAGAATGAGATAATAATACTCACCTTGACCTGTTAGCATGATTATTGTTAGGATTAATTGATCTCTGTGTTTAAATTATAAGGTTTTTTTCAATATGCAAGTTTCTTATTTTTCAAAATAAACAGTAGCAAATAATTATCAGTATTGGTGGTGATAACTAGGAGAGACCACAGCCAGTAGAATGAGATCAAAGTTAAGTGCAAGACCAAAGAGACTGACAAAAATGTAGAAGACTTATATTAGAGACATGACTACAGTGTTAATAAATACTTTGAATCTGCCTTTCTGGATTTGAATCCTGGCTCTGTGACTCAGTAACTATGGGATTGTGGGAAAGTTCCTGACACTACCTGAGCTTCAGTTTCTAGATCTAAAAAAGGTAGATAATGGTGTCAAGTTCATGGATTTGGAATGAGGGTTAAGTTAGTACATACACGTGTATTAGTGTTTAGCACAGTGTCTGGTACATAGTAAACATTATATAAGTGTTTGCTAGGACTATACCACTGAGTCAATGCATGAAACTGTTTAAATCCTTCCGCATTGGAAACTAATCATAAACTTTAGGATTAAGCTGTGAGACTCCAGATTTGTAGAAACACAGGGACTTTAGATGGGTCATTACATAAGTTATCAGAGTCACCTCACATTGACCACACCTCATATTTCAATTCACAAATGTAAACAGGACAGAAAAAATTAACTTTTCCATCACATCACTATTTTCTGGCTGTCCATTTATAAGTAACAAACAAAGTTCACTTCTTCGGAGCACTAGATAGATCCTGGCTATTACCTGTATTGACGAACTGAAAAAATGTCTGTAGAGTGAGTTTCATTATCTCTACTGATCTTCTTTTACTGATCCTCACATATGTTAACAAAGGCAAGGTATGTATTTTTCTTTATACAGTGTATACCAGCTGCATATGGACCTTGGTTTTCTTGTTTTGTTTTTCCTGGCTTCCAATGAGATGATAATTTCTATATCTTTTTATAACCATTTGCTCTTCAAAAACTTCTAGGACACTGCAAATCACCACAGAAATAAATAGGAAATTGGATAAATAGATAAATGGGATGGATGGATGGATGGATGGATGGATGGGAAGATAGATACATCAATGAATAGATGTTAGATAGATAGATAGATAGATAGATAGATAGATAGATAGATAGATAGATAGAAGATAGATAATTTTCCTTTGACTTTCTTTTGTGCTTTATACCAAGATAAGAAAGGCTCAGAAATTGCCTAATTAGATTTATATCAACTTTTAGGTTTAAAAAGTTGTTAATAGTGGAAAAATCAGTTAGAAAGGATCAGAAACAAGAATTTATCTTGGTATGAAGATAAATTCTATTTTTAAATATTTGCTTAGAAAGACTTAGAATTTATCAAACTATAAAACATCCATGTTCTGTCCCTTTTAGTAATAATAGTAAAGATAACCAGAATTCTGTAACTTCGGGAGTAATCAAAAAACGATATATAGCCGAGACTGGTTTGGCACAGTGGATAGAGCGTTGGCCTGCGGACTGAAAAGTCCCGGGTTCAATTCCGGTCAGTGGCATGTACCTTGCTTGCGAGCACATCTCCAGTGTGGGGTGTGCAGGAGGTGGCTGATCGATGTCTCTCTCTCATCGGTGTTTCTGACTTTCTATCCCTCTCCCTTCCTCTCTGTGAAAAATCAATAAAATACATTTTAAAAAAAAGAATACTGTAATTTTAAAAAAATTATATATATTAAAAAATCACAAGTAAATACAAAATTGGTTCTGTTTTGAAATATGAATGGCATTTGGTCATATTGAATTAACTTCACAAGATAAAACATCCATGGACCTATTCATTTTGGTTGGCATTCTTAACAATAAAGTCCCTGGGTCTCATCTTGAAAAGCAAGCTGGTGATGCATATTAAACAAGATAACATACAGGAAGGCACATTGTAAACGAGCTGTTAAACAGCACATAAATAGAAGTTCCAAATGTTGTCACACATTGCACAGCCATTGCACATGCTAAATGTTCAATAAACACCTGAGTTAATGATTGAGGAATGGCAGGTCGTCATGGGGGAAGCAGTTGGGCTGAACGGCCACACAAGGACTGTTTTCATCGCTGTGACAATGCTCGGACTGAAAGGGTAGGTTTCAGTGAATGTTTTCCCTCCAAACAGTGTTACTCAGCATGACAATCTACCTCATTCACCATTATTCAGTACTGTTTCCAGGGTACAAAGTTACTTTCAATAGACAAATATTCATCATAATCTATACTATTCGGTGAAGAAAACACAAGCTCTTGAAACAAATATGACATAAGGGTCTAGACCAGTATTGAGAAAAAAAAGACATCATCAAAAAAACAAACAAACCTCCGTATAGAATAGGTACAGGTAAATACATGAAAGATATCAGTATTCATAGAATGAAGAAATTGGGGCATGTATTTCTATTCATCTTTCTACCACCAATACGGCAAATACTGCTATGGGGCAGGTACTATAACAGTAACTCCCTCAATAACTAACATTTTACATCTTTTCCGTGTACTCTCATATCATGTAAAACCAGGCGACTAAAACCATATTTCACAGACTCCCCTGCAGCTAAAATTACCTTGAACTTGGGTAGCAGAATGAAATGAAGGTCACTCTGCTATTGCTTCAGCTATATCTGTGGTAAGTCTGGTTTAGACATGTTTGGATTTCTACAGTAGCAGCAGAAGTTGTGGTACTAGCCTGGTCCCTCACTTCATAGCTGTTAAGAAAGTCTGAAATCATTTTGTTGGCATGACAACAGGGGTGTGTGATTTTATCTTATAATAATAATTATTATTTTAATCTTACCAGAGGATATTTTCCATTGAGATATATATATATTATATTTATATGTTTTATATAAATATAAAATATATACATTATATTTATATAATAAATATATATATTTCAGAGAGGAAGGGAGAGGGAGAGAGATAGAAACATCAATAATGAAAGAGACTCATTGATCAGCTGCCTCCTGCACTACTCCTTATGGGGACTGGGTCCACAATCTAAGCATGCGCCCTGATTGGGAATCAAGTCCTGACTTCCTGATTCACAGGTCAATGTTCAACCACTGAGCCACACCAGTCAGACTTTCCATTGATTTTAGAGAAAGAGAAAGGGAGAGAGAGAAACATGGATGTGAGAGAGAAACACCAATCAGTTGTCTCCTATAGCGCCCAACCAGAGATGGGACCCACAACCTGGGCACATGCCCTTACTGGAATCAAACCTGCCACTTTTCTGAGGAAAGGGATGACACTCCAACCAACTGAGCCACCGGTTTGGCAGGGGTGTGGTTTTTGAATCCACGGTTGTGGTGGCTTTCTCAGCCACGGATTGCTGCTGAGGCCCAGTGTGCTGGCACCAAGTTCAGCAGCAGATTTCAATCCCCACGCTGAAGGGAACATTTCCCACTTGCTGGACGTGGCAAAGGATGCAACTCCTTTGGTAGACCAGTTCTTTGGTGTTTGGGGGGCAAGTCATTCCTGGAAGCTCAGCCCAGAGCTTTCTCCTGGTATTTAAACCACCCAGTTCCCAGCCTTAAATTTCCTTCTATTCAAACAAGCTCAGGGGGTTTGTTCTTTACAACTGAACCTTGACTAACACAATAGTCGCCGTTCAAGTGCAGTGTATGAAGACATACTGGTGCTGATTTTATGAAAAATTACAGGCCCATTCTCTGAACATACCATCCCCACATCTGTGTCGGTGGAAATGAATTGACCCGCCTTCCAATACACAAGGCACAGCTGTTTGTTACCTTGTCTGACAAACAGGATCTAACTTTCTTAAGCCTGTGTTTTTCCTCCCACGGCACACAAACACATACTTCACCGTAACTATGACACCGTGTTCCAATTCTCCGCTCGTTTGTTCCCCAAATACACGTTACAAAGGTGTTACTTCTCCTAACTTACGTATGCCCTGCGGCACAGAATGTCTTCAACGGGACTGGTAGGAAAAGAAGAAGGAAAGAAGGATTTTGAGTCAAAATAACTGGGTTGAATCCCGGCTTCTCCAACTCTCTAATGAGGCATCCCAGGGAAACTGAGTAAGTTCTCTGTGCCTCAATATCCTGATTTCTAAAATGGGGATAGTAAGAGTATTTCACTCAATTACTACATGTAATTATCTTATCCTTGATTTACTTGATACATCTAAGAGATGGAGTTTTTAGGAAAGGGCCTAGCACACAGTATTGCACACAAAAAAATCTTGATTTAAACTATTAAAAATTAACTTAGTTTTAATAAATGTATAGGATTAGCAATACCCTACTCTTTTTCATTATGAACATTATATGTCTTACATGAATGATTTAAAAAGTCACATCCTAAAAATATTCTTACTAAAAATATGACTCATTAACTAACAAAACAAAGAAACAAACGGTGGTATCTAAATTTACAGTATGTGTTGTTGTTGTTTTAATTCTCTCAGAGTCTAGTGCATCATCACCATCACACCCTATCCACTGTCTATAAATTCTGGCCAATTTTCACCTTTCATTCTTTCTTTAATTTGTTTTCAGAGCCAAGGAAGCCCAAAGAGACCTCTCTAGATGTTACAGAAAATAAAATCCCTGCATCTCTTCTGATCATTTCTCAATGCTAACTTTCAGGAACCTTCTTACGTTTCCAGTATATCCCATTGCAAGAAAAGTCTTCCTCCTGTATTGGACATAAAATTAACTTCTCCATCTAACAATGACTTATTAAAGCTTATATTTTATTTAGCTCTATAAATTTTATACACCCATTTGAATAAGGTTGGATATATTATTTGCTTATTACACTTGAAGTTTGCAAAAAATATTAAGGATAAGTTGTTTTAAAAAACACAAATGGAAATTTTAGAACTAACATATACAATGACTAAAATTAAAACTTGCTGGGTGAACTTGGAAGATGACAATGATGGAGGAAAGCAGAAATTAATGTATCTAACAATATATTTCTTAAATTTTAATAAACAGAATCTTAAGGACTTAAAATTTTAAGAGATGAAAACTTTACAAATTGCACCAAATGCATAAACATCCAAATTTAAGGTAAGTTATAAGTTAAATAAAGAGGGAATAATTAAATCATTGCACAATAATTTAATGTAGTAGAATGTAGTCATTATAAAATGGTGTGCAATTATATATATACATACACACAAATATTTATGTACAAAAATATACACAAAAATTATATATATATAATTACATATACATATGTAAGTATATATACACCCTCAAATATGGAGAAGACTTTTAAATATAAATGGGAAATTAGTTTTATTAGACTAATGAGATCATAGGTATTATTCGAGAAGCAACCTTTCTTAAATGTTGTGAAATTGTCTTTATAATGGAAAAAAGGACAGAATACACCAATTGGCACTTATTTATTGAGGAGTTACAGTAAAGTATTCTGTTTCCCATACAGAAAAATTAAAAGATTAGTTGATTACTGGAGGTACATTGCTTCTACTCTCAATTGCACATCTATAGGATGACACGGTCAACCAATGACACTCAGGTGTAGGGAAAACAAGCCTGTGGCAACCAGACATTATGAGGTTCTGACCAAAACCCGGTAGTGCTCCCCAAACAGTCCCAAAGCATTGACAGCTCTAATGGAAAAAAATGTTTCCTTAAGATGGACAGTTATGAAACTAACCAACCCCCGATTATTGCTGCTTATTACAAAAATTAAACCTCTGCATTCTCTTTATCAATGACTTTCCCTCTACTTCTATGAAAAAGAGAATTCACGTTTTTAGACTTTGCCTAAATACATTAGTAGGTGGGTCAGTGTTGAGCATTATATTAACAACTAGAAATATTTCAATACATAAAATTATTCAAATTACATGATGCATCCTCTTCACTAAACTTACTCGCAACAGGTTTATGTAATTAAAGGGGGCTTCAGGTCAAGTCAATGTCTACAACCTCATGGAATAGTTGTCTAAGTCTCTTCCTCTTCAAGTTTTATTTTCTGATTTGGAAAACATTACTTATGGAGCCAATCTTGCATTAAATACTAAATTCTTCTCAGCTAACTCCCACGGGGGAGGCAATTTTATTGCAGCATATGAATAGCAAAACATGGAATTTGCAAATACTTGTGGGCAAGCCTTGCAACTATCTCATAGTTCATTGCACCATTTTTCTTAATTCACGAGCCAAGTTTAGATATTCCCTCACATCCAGACTAGTTCCCCTTTAGAGGCTGACAGAGAAAAAAAAGGGAGAAAATATTGTATACACACCTAAAACCTGTCCAAACATTTTTATTCCTCACAGGAGTAGAAAGCAATTTACTATTAATAGAAAAGAAACTTTCATAATGTCTCTAATCACAAGAATAAAACATTCTTATCAGAACAATTTGATATTTTTTTCTATATACTTCACATTTATATTTATTTATTCACCCAACCACTATTTGTTAAGTGATGACTATGGGTAAAATACCCGACTAGACTCTGGGGACATCTTGCTGAATCAAAAGAAGATGGTTTTCCCCAGCTGGTGTTTTTCAGTGGTTGAGGGTTGACCTATGAACCAGGATGTCATGGTTTGGTTATTGGTCAGGATGCATGCTCAGATTGTGGACTCCATCTCCAGTATGATATGTGCAGTAGGCAGCTGATCAGTGATTCTCTCTCAGCATTGATGTTTCTAGCTCTCTCTCCCTCTCTCTTCTTCTCTGAAATGAATAAAAGCATATTTTTTAAGAAAGCAAGATGGCTTCTCTTCACAGATGGGAATAAAGACATTAAACAACCATTACAAAATTATGTACAGTGGTACCTCGAGGTACGAGTGCCCTAACATACGAGATTTTTGAGATACGAGCTGTCGAGCGAGCGACTTTTGTTTTGAAATACGAGCAACAGTTGAGATAGGAGTCATCACGTGGATCGGCCGACTGCACAAGACCCACCAGTTTACCGTGACTCGAGCGTCTCATAGTTTCCCACACTTCAAGGTTACGGCACGAATTAAACTCGTATCTCGAGGTAACACTGTATATGAATAGACATTTTCAAGAAGACCTATGGTGTGTTAATAGCATGTAGCAGGAAGTTTTGAAAGGCTCCTGTGGGGGTAGAAAGCGCCTGTGGTGAAATATGAAGATTAAATAAACATTAGCAAGGTCAAACTGAGAATGAGGAGCTAGAGAAAGGAGAGAAAGGACAGTGTAGACAGCAAAAACAGCATGTGCCAAGGGTCTGGGGCAGAGAACCTGAAAGATGGCCACTGTTCCTGGGGTGGACAGAGGATGAGAGCACAATGTAAAGTGAGATTGATGGATGAGGAGAGATTAAGTCATTCTTTTTTTTCCCATTCTTTTTCTTTTATTTTTTTCATTTATTTCATTCTTTTATTCTGAGAGCAGTGCAAAGATGCTCAATTTGGGGGAGCAAAGTAATGACATAAACAGATTATGAGTTACTGTTTTTTTTTAATCACTGAAGCAATAGATATAGGATGGTTTTAAAGAAGTCCCAGTGGAAGCTAGAATATCACTTAGCCTATAAAAATTCAAGGAAGAAATAATGGTGTCTTTGACAAAATAATGCTTCTCAACTGATGGCAATTTTACACATAACCTAAAGTCCAGGTGGCAATGTCTGGGAACATATTTGGCTGTCATAAGCAGGGATAGTGGTCCTATTGGCATGTAGCATGTAGAGGCAAAGGATACTGTTCAGTAACATACCGCGCATGGGACAGCTCCCACCACAAAGAATTACCCAAGCTTTCTCTTTATCAATGGCTTTCTCTTTATCAATGGCTTTCTCTTTATCAATGGCCATTGATAAAGCACATGGTGCCGAAGATGAGAATCTGGGACTAGAGTGATGGCACTAAAAACGAAGATAAGTAGAAACATATTTAGAAAGTTGAAATGATAAGTCTATAATGATCAAAAATAGAGTAAGTATCATAAAAGGAATAGAAAATGCCGAGAATAAGTCCCAGGTGTCTGGCTTGTGCAACGGAGTGAACTGTGAGCCATTTCCTGAAGACCCTTTAAGTTTGGAGAGAAGACCAAGGTGGAGGCTGAGGTGCCTTTAACACATGAAGTTACATAAGCAGCCATACATACTGATTTAAGTGTCAACAAAAGTAGCAGTCACAGAATGGGCTGAAAGTCAAGACCATCATGGCGCCATTTGCCAAAGTCCTTTGTTGGAGATGAGATCGGAAGACTGGTAGTTGTAGGTGTGACTAAGGCAGGAAAATGAAAATGGAAGCAATGACTATAGTCATAGCTCCTGGAAATTTGACGATGGTGTGGGAAATGGCTAAGAGAATTATAATGTGGAAAGTTTGTAGGGTTTGCTTGTGTTTTGTTTTGTTTGTTTTTTAGGGATTTTGTGTTTGTACGCTGGGAAAGTCTGGGGAATTTCTTAAAGTCTAATAAAAAAAAAAGTGAGCTGAAGATAAACGTAGAAAAAGAATAACAAAATACAAGTTTCTCTAAAATCCGAATTCTTTTTTTATCTATATTTTATTGATTTTTTTTTTTACAGAGAGGAAGGGAGAGGGATAGAGAGTTAGAAACATGGATCAGCTGCTTCCTGCACACTCCCCACTGGAGATGTATCCACAACCAAGTACAAGCGCTTGACCAGAATTGAACCCAGGACCCTTCAGTCCGCAGGCTGACGCTCTATCCACTGAGCCAAACCGGTCAGGGCCTGAATTCTTCTTGATACCTGTGGTTTGATGTCTCAAACCATTTCACATGGAGTATATTAAAAACTGAGCTATGCTCTCTCTCCTGCACTGCTTTTCTCTCTTAAAAGACAGCACCATCCACCCGTTTAGACAACCTACTTCTAAAGAAATCAGGCTTGACACCTCTCTCAGCCACCCCTCCACGCAGCCCACCGGAGTACCTCTCAAGTGATCTCATTTCTCTCCACAACCCACAATCCCCTAGTCAAAGCATCACTTGGTCACCCAGACTACGGAACAGCCTCCTCGCTGTTTTCCTGCCCTTCATGAGTGTTCTTCCTTCTGTAACCACAAAATTTGATTATGTCATCCCACCGTTTAAAACTTTTAATTGCTTTAGGATGAGACTCAGATTCTTCATATTGCTTACACAGCCCTTTCTCTGTCTTAACTGTCTCTCTCAGTGGACAGCACGTTGCTTCTCAGCCTCTCTGCAGAATCTTTGAGTGGTATCTCCATCTGGTCTTTACACACAGTCTCTCTCTCTCTCTCTCTCTTAATATATTTTATTGACTTCTTACAGAGAGGGATAGAGAGTTGCAAACATTGAGAGAGACATCGATCAGCCGCCTCTTGCACGCCCCCTACTGGGGACGTGCCCACAACCAGGATACATGCCCTTGACGGGAATCGAACCTGGGACCTTCCAGTCTGCAGGCCGATGCTCTATCCACTGAGCCAAACCGGTTTCGGCATGGGACCTCTCTTGATTCCTCCCTCTCTACTCTTCCTTTAAGTTGAAACTCACAAGCCTTTTTCTCAATGACACGTTTCCAAACTTGGCGGGTCGATGTAGCCACAGAACCACGCTTTTCTCCTCTGTGGTGCCTCCCTGAGAAATGATGCCACCAGTAGTTTTGTGTGGATCTGATTCTGTGTCGGCTCGTCTCTCAAATTCTGTGAGAGGACAGGCCCGGCCTGATTTTGTTCCCCGGTTTGTGGCTAGAGCTCAGCAGGATGCCTGATGCTCAGGAGGCCCTCGGTAACCACCTCTTCGATAAATGGATGTATCTCTGAACAAGCCTGTGAAATGAGTTTAGTTGGTTTTATTTTGGTGTTATTGCTATATCTGTTTCTAACTGATGGTAAATCTAAGGCTTAAGGATCTGAGTAGCTTGCATAAAGATAGCAGTCCTCACTAATGAGCCAGCATTTGGATCCATCTCTCCTTCACAACTTTTCTACTCTGCCACAGCACCTCCTAAATCCATTTTCAGTCCCATGTACAGATCAAATGATTCTTCTAGGTTAATTCAGAGTTTGAGGTTGTCTGTCTCATGATTGCCTCCTGAATTTTTAGATCACTAACTTCAACTCATGGTAAATTTCCAATTCTACCACAGGAGGTGAAATGGATAATTGATATAAAAATTTCTGTAAAAGGCTTACCCCTGAGAACTGCAGTTTTTGTGTTAGCGCTTTCCAATAGCAGTGAAACATTTCCACTATAACCATGTAAACTGTGTTCGTGTAAGAACCTAGTCTTCAAGAGTGCAGGACCAGTTTCTAAAAGATTCAGAACTAGGTTGTTGGGAGAATTAATAGGTCTATATTAGCCAGAAACTTCTAAGAAAGCAATTTAGAATATGCTTATAGATATGATGAATAAACTATGTCATATTCAGCAATACAATGCACTCTGTACGCTAAAATGTCAAATATTCTGGTGCCACCAGATTTGACATACGCATTATTTACAAATGACCATTTTCAAAGATGTAAAGTGCTATAACATAACCTTACACTGACACTATAATAAATGCCCTCCCTCCCAACACCAGCTCCACCAAAACGCTGGATCATGTCTCACTATCAACAGAGTCAGGCACCCCCAGTGACCCATTCCTCATGAGGATCCCTGCTGCCTCTCCTGCCTGCACCAGACTCGAGACACAGGGGCGATGGGTCTATTCATAGCTGGATGCCATCTTGGGGAAATTTCCAACATTGTCTTGGACTCAGAGTCAAGGGTAATGGGGACTCCATTACTGAGTACCTATCCAATTCTAAGCAATATGCAGAAACTCCAAGTTATCGTTTTATTTCACCCTCAGGAGAGCCCAAGTGACCAATGCCATTGTATCACAGGACAGGTATTCTAAATTGCTTTCTCAGAAGTTTCTGGCTAATATAGCCCTATTAATTCTCCCAACAAGCTAGTTCTGAATCTTTTAGAAACTGGTCCTGTAATCTTGAAGAATAGGTTCTTATATAAACACAGTTTACCTCGTTATAGTGGAAATGTTTCACTGCTATTGGAAAGCGCTAATACAAAAACTGCAGTTCTCAAAGGTAAGTTTTTTAAAGAAATTTTTATAGCAATTATCCACTTCACCTCCTGTGGTAGAATTGGAAATTTACCATGAGTTGAAGTTAGTGATCTAAAAATTCAGGAGGCAGTCATGAGATAGGCATACTCAAACTCCGAATTAACCTGGAAGAGTCATTTGATCTGTACATTGGACTGAAAATAGACTGCATTTAGGAGGCGCTGTGGCAGAGTTGGAAAAGGAGTGAAGGAGAGATGGATCCAAATGCTGGCTCACTCGTGTGGACTGCTATCCTTATCCAAGTCAACAAGAGTCTAAATGTACTGATTTCTAGTAAATCGAGAGTTTGGATATTTTCCTAATAATATTGCCAAAGTGTTTGAACTCGGCAGATAACACTGTACAGCTTCTTCCCAGTCATATAAGACTCAGCCCCGGGCTTAAAAAGTGTTGTCTGATCCAAAGAGCTGTTTGACCTTCTTTATCAGTTTTATATTGTCTCTTACAAAGTCTTTCTTCCCAGGGAGGACTTAAGAAAGATAAATACAATACTCTGATTTGTTTAGAAAAATGATACACAGGACAAGCTTTCCTTTTGGCAAGAAGCTTCCGGTATCTATTTTTCATAGCAAAACCAGCAACCAATGTCCCATTTGCCAGGAAACGATCAGGGGCGACTCAACTTTCAAGCATCCTTGAGGAACACGAGCTCAAAACATGTGCAAAGCGGACAGACCTGCACTTGCCTGTCTGCTGTTAACCTTTACATAATAAAATCCGTGAGGGCTATTAAGCCACCCCTCGCAGGACTTGCCCACGATTTTGAGAGATGAGCATGTTGTCAGCCTCCTCTATCTCAGATAATGAATCGTTTTATTTGGTAATGCGAATCCTCTGCTTCTATTTGTTTATGCGTCCGCTGGCTTGTTTGCTTTGAATCCATGATTCAATTTGCAGTGACAACCTAAGTATGTGCTTGAGCTTGGGTTTACAATGGATTAATAGACTAAATTCGGGGAGCGCCACCATGTCTGCAATTAGGAAATGCTTTGCTTTGCTGTTGTTGAAAGACGGGAAGTAGATTCAAGCTGCAGGTGCAGAGTTTTCTCAAAAAAAGGGCAAGCGGAGACTGGTGTTTAACTTGGAGAGGAGTCTGTGGGTCTCTATGTAATTTCATTGGGATTTTAGAGAGGTTATATTTGATGATTTAATAATACATATGACTAAGAAGGGGAGGGGGACAGAATTTTAAATTACTCTGAATCTGAATCTAGCACACAATCCTAGAGAAAGGAGGGAGGGATAAAAGGAGAGAGAGAAGGAACGTTATATGATTTAAATTTACTATTATAACACTGTGATTTTAAAGTATCTAAAAGAAATATGCACTCTGGAGGCCCTTATTTTTAGTTTGGCGCCAATGATGCAGTAATAATCAGAGTCACTACCATTTATGGAGCTCTGGCCAAGGGTTGGGCACTGAGGCAGGCACAGCTCATCATTACTGTCATCCTCTCTTCCCCACGTCCCAAGAGGCAGGTATGATGTCACACACATTTACTAGAAGAGGAACCTGCAGCTCAGAGAAGCTTCCAGAACTTGAGGAAGGTGGCAGAACTAGAATTCCAAAGCAAGGCACCTTCCCAGGTCTGACTTCAGACTTCATGCCCAATATATGCTTGTCCATTCATTTTACTGATTTTCTTTATTTCTTCATTTCTCTATATTAGAGGGAGGTACACATTTAAAGGTGCTTCTCAGAAGAAAAGAAAATCATCCTTTGTTTTATCCTTAAGTCAGGACTATATGCTTCATTCACTTCTGTTTAAAGCACACACATGGCATTCTTTCTCCACACCCTCACCAATCATATCAAATTCTCTCAGAGATGAGTCGTGCTACAATCATAAGACTCTAGACCTCACTTTTGTGCATGATTTTGCTTATCTAACTTGGCCACGTCTCTGAGATTGCCATGACGTCTTAGGAAATTAAAGAATAGATTGGGATCTTAGAGAGATTATATAGGAGGGAACTGAAATCTCTTATCTAAGATATAGTCTCTGTTTTTAAGAAGTGTCACTGTACTCTTTACAGTAAACTATTCTTGATAAAACATCTTCTTATTGTCCTCAAATGTTCCTAATAAAATAAATTGTAAAGTTCAAAGAGACCATGTTTGCCTAAAATAAGTAAATAAATCCCAGTTCGCAATTTTATAAGATTAGCACCCAATTTCAAATCAGTCTTTCACACTTGTAAACTGTAGAGAATAAAACATTATCTAAAGGCCAAATCCCCAAATCCCCACTTCTTCCCAGGCCTTTCTAGCATGCACTTTCTGAAGGAATCCAAATTCTTTCTCACCATGTCATCCTTTCTACACAATGACATTTGATCGCTTTTCTGTTTAAGTGATAACATTCTAGATTCCAGGTCTTGTACCCGAAGTGGACATACTCAAGTAGACAAACTTTTCTGTTACAAGAACATAAGAATGGGGAAGACACCAGCCTGTTCTAGTTAAGGAAATGGCCTTTCCCTGACGGGTGGCTCATAGTGGTTGAGTTTTGGTCAACCCATGAACCAGGAATCAGGGCTGGATTCCTGTCAGGGCACATGCCTCAGTTGCAGCTAGATCCTCAGCAGAGAACCTGCAGGAGGCAGCCAATTGATCATTCTCATCATTGATGTTTCTCTCTCACCCTCTCCTTCTCTCTGAAATCAATAAAAATATATTAAAAAGGAAAGAAATGCTTGAGTCCCAGCAAACAGAAGACAGAGGGGAAAATCCTCTCCTGCCAGGCAGCAGAGAGGGAGGAGCGCAGAGCAGACCCGGATATAAGCTATGGCTGTGGTTTAGCCATAGACACATAAGGGACTGGCTAGGATGCCTCTGGCACTGGCTGTGGTCCACCCACATTCCTTTGGATTCTTTACCAACCTGTGTACTTTCACTACAACAGTCAGCATCTGCTTCCCTCTGTCAGAGAGCTGGCCTCAGGCCGCTAGAAACCCTTTGAGAGCTCAGTGCA
This sequence comes from Lasiurus borealis, assembly GCA_004026805.1. Taxonomy (NCBI): domain Eukaryota; kingdom Metazoa; phylum Chordata; class Mammalia; order Chiroptera; family Vespertilionidae; genus Lasiurus; species Lasiurus borealis. The sequence goes on along the minus strand of PVJN01002663.1, from coordinate 94,277 downwards.
ATGCAAGGAATTCTAGGAGTTTGCAACCATCTAGGGCAGTGGTTCTCAACCTTTCTAATGCCTCGACCCTTTAATACAGCTCCTCATGTTGTGGTGACCCCCAACCATAAAATTATTTTTGTTGCTACTTCATAACTGTAATTTTGCAACTGTTATGAATCGTATCTGTGTTTTCCAATGGTCTTAGGCGGCCCCTGTGAAAGTGTTGTTAGACCCCCCAAAGGGGTCGCGACCCACAGGTTGAGAACCACTGGTCTAGGGGAAGCCTTTAACTGATGATTGACATATAAATACTATGACTCCACTGCATCTGCTGAGGAGGACTCTAGGTGTAACCTTCAAATCTGCCCCAGACCTAAGATAAGGTTTCCCAAGTGGCACTTTCATTGATACCTGTCCCTTGCTTGATCAAATTCTCTTTCCAGTCCCATTTCTGCAATTCCCCCCCACTTTTTTTTTCTAGGAACACTTACTAATAAATTAACACACATAGTCTGCTGGCACTGGGAGTGTGGCCCAGCAAACAGTGTATTGAAGGAGTAATTGCTCTTCTTTTGGAAGCTGCCGGGGATAGAGTTTGCTATTAATTCTCAATAGCCAATACCACTTTATAGTTAGAAATATTATATTTAGTCTGGAGGGAGTGAATAGAGACGCAAGTTCCTGAAAATTCCTTTCAGAACTGCAATTGAACCATGCTACTCTGCTGCCTTATTTCGGGACCACTTTTTGAAACTCAGTGAAAAAAACAACATGAGCTAATTTCAGACTTCCTATGTGTTGCAAAGGGCAGAATATTCTTTGTACAGAAAATATATTTGCATCAGGGTACACATGGAACGAGTCAATTTAATTAAGCACAGCCAGTTCATCATCTGGGCTTAACCATATTGAACTGCCATAGAAATTCAATATACAAGAGAGGAACGTTTGGCACAAATACCAGAGCCATAAAATATGTCACACAGCACTGCAGTGTGGACGCAAGACAAGTTTACCTAGAAAAACTACAATAGACATACATGTACCAAAGTGGCAGTAGCTTGGGAGTTAATGGGAAACAATAATAACTTATCAGACAAATATAGATGGGTTATTGATGAGAGAGAATAATTGTTTAGTTGCCTCCTGCATGCCACCTATTGGGGATCAAGCCTGCAACCCTGGGCATGTGCCCTCAATCACTGAACCATGCTGGCTGGGCCCAGTTTTGTTTTTTTTTTCTAATTTAATAAATATTTATTGTTCACATTATTACAATTGTTCTTCTTATACCCCCCATAGCTCCCCTCCACCCAGTTCCCACCCCACCCTCTGCCCTTACCTCCCATATACTGTCCTCATTCATAGGTGTATGATTTTTGTCCAGTAGGGTCCAGTTTCATGTTTTATCTTAAACTAATTACATGATCTATGAGTTTGAAAGCCCCCTAATGAACATACATTTAAGTTTCTAATAGGCCATTGGGATTGGTCATACATATGGTATAAACAATCATCATTTGATCCAGTCATCTCATTATTGTCCATTTTTTTATGAACTCGCCTAATTTATGATCCTACTTTCATAAGTTCATAGATATATGGTCAGTGCTCACTCATGGAAATTGGAAGAAGATGAAGGGACTTTCCAGACATTGCTGGCCTGTGTGCTACTTTGTTCTAATTCTGGACTGGGAATTACTGCAGCGAGCAACCCACTGCAGAAAACACCCTGCTCTCTCCCCTCACCCACCCAGAGGTGAGACCTCAGCTCTACCAGTGGATTCAGACAGATGCTAGACACAGGCCTAGTCTTGGAAGTAAATGTAATTAAGTCTGTGTTTTTCCACTAAATCAGTTAGGAATACCAGTGAGGAATTGTATTAGGAATAATCTAGACAAAATACAATAGAACCCAGTATATGGCAATGGCAATAGGAATGGGAAGAGAAAAAGATGATGTGTGATGTTTAGGGAGTGAAACCTATTGACCTTAAATAGTCAAGTTCAGAAAAGTTGAGAGAGGAAGTTGTAGAACAACTGCTATCTAGGTGGTAGGTACCTAGAGACATGCATTTGGACCAACCTCACCCTGATGGGACCTCTTATTACCTGTTTTTTCCTAGAGTGTGCTGACCGAGACACCTAACCCAGCCTACCAGGTTAGATACCTGGATTTACCCACTCATTCCAGACATCTGATTCTAAACTCAGCATGTACTTTTGGTACCTATTATCTCTCAGTGCCCTCCTGCCCAACTCAAAATACCAGGCATTGAGTCTACCACCTCTCTCGGTCATCTCTAAAGAAAAATGGGGTGTGGGTTGTCACAGAATTATATAATTGAGGGAGGAGTCCTGATGGGAACCTCTATTATAGTTAGCCATTCTTACTGCTGAAAATGCATCTAATCTCTTAGGTGGGCTGGGACAGAAACTGTTCCCTGGCACACACAGTCTCCTCAAGTGACTTTCTCCTCTCCCAATGCCCATTCACATACTGGAAACCAAACCCACCTCTCACAAACTTCCCATCATGCCACTGCCTGGCTCCAATAACCACTTCTTTCTCACTAATAGTCCTAACAAGATGGACAATATCCTGTCTCCTACTCATTCTGACTTCGAGTGTCTGAGGACACATAAGCCAGCTGGAAGTCTGAGAAACCTGCCTTTAGACTTGAACAGTTAATTTTGCCAACTAATGGGCAAGTGTGTTTATTCATTTGATGTGAATTAAACATCAAATATGTATGAGGTGATAGCAGTGGAGAAATGAGTAAGACAGGATGACTAACCTGGAAGAATAGGCAAACAATGATTAATTATGCAGTCGAGGCAGTAAGTGCTCTGTGAGAGACATGCTCATAGTTTTATCATAAACTAGGAAGCACACAGAGCACCTACATTCTAGACCAGTGTCCTCAAACCGCATTGTGCTCCCAAGTCACCAGGAATCTTGTTCAAATGAAAATTTGGGGTCAGGAAGTCTTACATGGAATCAAGGATCTGCATTTCTAACGCGCTCCCGAGTGATGTGAATGATGCCGACCTGTGGACTGTGAGGAGCAAAGTCCTACAGAATCAGAAAATACTTTCAAGAACAGATGGCTCTTGAATTGATGGATTCAAGAACAATTACAACTTATTCAGCAAAATAAAGTAAAAGTGGGTCCAAGCAAAGAAACAACATATTTTGAAAACTTTAAAAGGTTTTCTGGTGACTAGAAAACTAGCCCTGGCTGGTTTTGCTCAGTGGTTAGAGTGTCAGCCCTCAGACAAAAGGGTTCCACATTCCATTCAAGGTCAAGGGCCTATAGTTTGATTACAGGCTCTATCCCACAAGCCCAGGCCAGGGCATATGCAAAAGACAACCAATTGATGTGTCTCTCTCACATCAATGTTTCTCTCTCGCTCCTCCTCCTCCTTCTTTTCTTGCACTCTCTGTAAAAAACAATGGAAAAAATATCCTTAAGTGAGGGTTGTTGTTTTTTTAATTAGCATGAAGAATGTCAGAATGGGGTTCCTTCACTGGCAAAATTAATAGTATTCAAGATGTGGAGCTATACTTTGCTTTTACTGGGTATAAAAATTCCCTAAGGCCTGTACCCTGAATCCTACAGACAGAGCACCTGAGTTTTAGTCACTAACCAGTCAGCATCCAGACAATCATTTAGGAAGGCTCGGAATCCAATTTTGAATGTTTCCTTGTATCTCAAGTAAATCTTCTTGTCAGGTGTGGTTAAGAACCTCAAAGGTCAGCTCACTGAAGCTTTATCAGACTCAAGGCCATTCTGTGCCTGCTCCTCTAATGTCTACTGCATGTCCATACATGTGGCAGACTATTATCTGAAACATATTCTCTTTACATCCTGACCACACAATTATGCCCAAGCAACTAACCAGTCCTCACCATAAAAATCTTCCATTGCTCTTGTTATTGACCAAAACCTTAAGAGCTATTGGTTTAGCTAGGTAAATTAACATGATATCTACAAAATGAAGGCAACAACACTTGTTCTATTTACCGTATTAAAAAAAAAAACTAAGATGTATTTTGAAAATTTTAAATATGTAGGAAATACTGGCTTTCATGAAAAGAACCTAGATGCTTCCTACAGTACCCACCAAGGTTCAAGTTCTGAAATGTGCATGATCATAAGGATAATCTCCCATCCAGTTGTTCTAACTAAGCCCAACTGTGTTTATCTTCTGAGATCTGGTGCTTTTGTGGTGGGATAGCTATAGATAAAATAATTGAAGGTTCTTGTTAAAAACTCATATACCCAGATCTTACCATTGGAAATTCTGATTCAACTTTTTATGAGATGCCACATACCTAAAAAGTGCCCCAAACCAACTGTATGATCACATCAGTTTGGGAAGTGCTACACTGTGCAATGGAATTTGAAACAGACAAGACAGAACAGACACTCTTCCTCCACCACCTCGTTCATCATCTAGAAGCACAATCCACACCACACTGTTACCATGAATGACTCATGGCAAATACTTCCCGGCCATGGAGCTCCCTACCACCTGGCAGTTGGTGTAAAATACAAGATTGAGTTGATACTATATGAAAAAAAAACATACAAAAGCAAATGAGAAGCAAAAATTTGACACTTCCAATACATGTAACAATTTTGTAATCACTTTACAATGAACAGATTGCCCCGGCTTGAAAGATCTTTGAACTTTTATCCTCAAAGGTGAATGAATGAATGAATATATATATATATATATACATATACATATACATATACACATATACATATATACATATACATATATATACATATATATGTATATATATGTATATATATACATACATATATATACATATATATGTACAATATATATGTATATGTATATATGTATATGTGTATATGTATATGTATATGTATATATTCATTCATACATACATGCATACATAAAATGAGTAACTATTAATAATCTGTAACTAAAATAAGCTGGTAACTATTTCTTTCTGAAGCTGTGCTCTATTAGGCTCCTGAAGGGTGTGACCATGGAAAGAACATTACTTTATGAGGACTAGGTATCCAGTTTTATGCTCATGTTTATGTAAAGTATTCACGACTACAAAACCAGCCCGAGCAGGCCATCGATGTAGCTAATGAGAAGCGCCACACAAAGAGTCACTGTGGAGAGCACAACCACACACACAGTGGATTCCTTCCGTACATTTCTGACCCACAGTCACACCGGCCGGATGGGCCCTCTTGAACCAGTCCCACTAGCTCTGTAACCAGGTTACCTTCAGACTGAATTGCTTAGAGAATCCAATCAAATAAACCCGCCAATTCAATACTAACATACTGCATTAGTTGGAGGATGGTACACTTCCAGATTTTATCATCCCTGGAGGTGCTGAAAACATGAGCTGATTTCAGATAAACCTGTGCTGACAGATCTGAGTAGGGAGGTTAAGGACGGTTTAGAAACAGCCTTGACCTGGAAGGCAGATAAACAGGTGCTGTCAGCAGGACCCGTGGTGAATGGCACAGGTAGCTGGGGCAGCCTGTGTTGAAGTCAAACAACACATGCTGAGGGGTGTTGTTGTTTGTTCTTGTCATTTTTCCACTGTGATTAAAACTCTGTGGGTTTAGCTTGATTAACATCTTCTTTATTGTTAACGACCAGAGTAAAAAGAAAAAAAATCAGACACAGACAACAGTATGGCGATTACCAGATGGAAAGGGGGGAAGGGAGGAAGAAGTGGGTAAAGTGGGGATAGATAGAGACAGAAGGAGACTTGACTTTGACAGATAAACTCATGATGCAGCATGCAGATGATGTCTTATAGAACTGTACACTTGAAACTTTTATACTTTTATTAACCAATGTCACCCCAATAAATTTAATCAATTTTTTAATGTTGTTAGTCCTCCCCTTTCCTTCCCATTTACATTCACATGTCATCATCTGTACAGGTAATGTATGCCTGAGGGAGGGGTATGTGAATGTATAAATCTACACTAATAAAAGGGAAACATGCAAATTGACCATCACTCCGCTATGCCCACCAGCCAGTCAGAGAGAGTATGCAAATTAACACAACTAAGATGGCGGCCACCATGGAAGTAGAGCAAACATGAGGCTTAGATTGCCCCCAGCAATGGAGGAAGCCAAATTTTCTGCCCACCTTGGCCAGCCTCTGGCCTCCACTCAAGGCTACCCCTCAAGGGGTCCCAGATTGGAAAGGGTGCAGGCTCGGCTGAGGGACACACACACCCTGTGCACAAATTTCATGCACTGGGCCTCTAGTATCCATCTGCATTGAATATTATATAAATTCCATAATAAAATAAAAAACAATGAGGATTCATTTTCACCTAAAAAATATTTTGAACATTGAAAAATAAGTAATGATAATTAACCTAATATGCTAAGTGTCCAGTCATCTGGTCATTTCAACCAATCATAGCATAATATGCAAATGATATGCTAAGGCAACCCAACCACTCACTATGACATGGACTGACCATCAGAAAGCAGCCACTCCAACCAGTAGGTTAGCTTGCTGCTGGGGTCCAGCCAATTGAGACTGAGTGAGATGGGCCAGACGTTCTCTGGATCCTTCCCTCAGTCCCTCTCCAGCTAGCTAACCTTTCACATTCCCTCCCTGGCCCCGGTAGTACACCGGTGGGGTCCCTTAGCCTGGCCTACACCCTGTTGAATCTGGAACCCCTTGGGGGATGTCAGAGAGCCAGTTTAGCCCTATGGCAGAACAACAGGTCACTATGACCCACACTGACCACCAAGGGGCATATGCTCAATGCAAGAGCTGCCTCTGGTAGTCAGTGCACTCCCCTGGGAGGGAGCAAGCACAGTGGCTGTGGTGGGAGCCCTCCTGCCTCCACAGCAGCTAAGGATGTCCAAGTGCATGGGGAGCAGGCCTAAGCCATCAGTTGGACATCCCCTGAGGGCTTTCAGACTGCAAGAGGGTGCAGGCTGGGCTGAGGGACACTCCCCCCACCCACCCCGTCACCCCGAGTGCACAAATTTTGTGCACTGGGCCTCTAGTTTTATTAATAAAAAAAATGTATTCTTAAGCATGTGACTATGGTTGCCAGGCATCAAAAGGTTAAAAAGTCATCTATGGATACAGAGGACAAAATCACAAGGAAATTAAAATTGCAGAGTGCTTGCATGGTGCAAACATGCATATTTTACTACAAAATAAAAAGCGTGAACAGACAATTTGAGATGAAAGGCAGCAAAGACTGAAATCAGGAGGTCGGGCTATTGTCTCTTTTTTAAAGGCCAGGGCCGTATGCTGGGCATCACAACTTTCCTCCTGGACAGTGTTCTCGGGATTGATTTTGAAATGCCTGTAAATCTTGACAACCACACAGAACAATCACATGGCTGGAAGAGGTCCCAGAGAAGCTTTCAAAGAAAGTTCAGAATCAAAGTTCCCGTTCTCACTTTATCTCCATCCCTAGGTGATGCAGCTAGTCTGTTATGTCTCGTTCCTCTGCTCCCTTACCGAGTTAATGGGAAGAACCTCTGTGCCCTGTGTCTTGGAAGATCACCTTGAAGATGAATGAGATAATGTGCAGAGGCACACGATCTCAAAGAATGTCTCCTTTACCACAATTTTCTGTTAAACACTATCAGCATCTGAAATGTTAGCCCTTGTTTCAATCTAGTCTGTATTTCTCCTCTCCTCATGCCCTTTGTAACTAGGGTGGTAACCTTCCCGCTTTGTAATTATTTGGGGCTCCCTTTATTTTCATCCTTTATTTCCCCAACACAGCCACCATCCCTTGTTCAAGCACGGGACTCCATCCCCAAAGCTACTCCATCCCTGAAGCTACTTCATCCCTGAAGCTACTCCATCCCTGAAGCTACTCTAACCCTGAAGCTAGCCAGGCTATTGCTGACTAACAGAACATTTAGGCTCACTGCTTAAGTACCAGTGCATTTTCCCACTTACCCAAGGATGAGTGGCTACACTATGGTAGCCAGAGCAAAAGGCAGTGGAGCAGGATTATTTATGCTCTAATTGTTAGAGGTGCATCAGGTAACAGGTATCAGAATCTTCATCACCAAAGGTCTTCCCACTCAGCCATGAGTAAGGCTGGAGTAATGGCCTATTTCCAAACTTGCCGTATCATTGACCAAACTGAAGTCAATCGCCTTTACCCTTTCCCACTCTGGACAGATGTTTCAGAGATGAAGTTGTCCTTTTCATCATAATCTTAGAGTAGATTCTCCTATGAAGCGATCACTCAATATGTACCAGTGATTACATGGCACCAAGCTGCCCCCTTAACCACTTTCAGATTTAAAAGACAAATTGCTTGAAATTGAAGCCAAAACCAGTTTGGCTCAATGGATAGAGCATCTGCCTGTGGATTGAAGTGTCCCAGGTTTGATTCTGGTCAAGGGCATATCCCTTGGTTGCAGGTATATCCCCAGTGGGGGGCATGCAGGAGGCACTGATAGATGTTTCCCTCTCATAGATGTTTCTGACTCTCTATCCCTCTTCTTTCCTCTCTGTAAAAAAATCAATAAAATATATTTTTTTAAAAAGAAAACAAACAATAAATCAGATGGTCTTAAAAGTGTACACCCTTTAACTGCAAAGCCGTGTAGAACACCTATAGATGATGGTGAGGTTAAAGATGTGACGTCCTCTCAGCAGCTGTCCTCTTCCTGTTTCCCCGCTAGGTAACCACTACCCTAATAATCAAGCTCATTAGTTCAGTTAATGTCAATGCTTTCATTTAAATCCTCTCCAAGAACAAGAGAACTAGACATTTCACTCTTACCTACTTTCAATGTTTTCAAAAGCCTGACCTCAGTGAGAAAAGGAGCAATGAGTAAGATTGCAAAGAATGTTATGAAATTGTTCATTTCTGTTTTTCTTTTCTCTAACTTTTGCCCTCCTCTGAAAATAACCACTGAATTACTTCATCTTTCCATCTGTCTGCCCACAAGTTGTCTATGAACATTAAGGTATACAGTTAACAAGCCCATTGGCTAACTCATACTTAACCCTAAATTCGGCAGAAGGAAAAAGGATTTAACTGTCTTTTCCCAAAAGTATGCCGTTATTAAAAGCATAAGAAAAAAAAGTGAAACTGAGGCTATTTTTATATGTAAAAAAAAAAAACACACACACACAATTTAGCTAGACATTGGAACATCAGTAACTCCCTTTGGAAAGCAAGTTTCCACTCTGTCATGGTGTCTCTGATGATTGCAAGCTGAGTCAGCTGGAGCGTGATGCCTCTGGAATGCCACTGGCCACGGGTGTGTGAAGAGCACGTGTGGTCGCTGGCACCTCCCAGTCCTGAAGCAAGGGACACCTCCTGGGTGCTCTGTGACGTCACACACAGGCAGAGCATTTCCCTCCTCTAAAAGGAAGAGAATGTGTCCTCACCTAGCAGGAAGAAGAATTCTTTCAAGGTGAGTCACCCACACGTGGGGCAGGAGGGATGTGGGAGGGGAGGTGGTACATGTGCAATTCATGGGAAGCACCATCCACCTTCCAGGCCAGCAGGAGTCACACCAGGAGCCACACATCCAGCGTCTGATTCTCCATGTTCAACTCATCGCCAAACACATGTATTTAAAGGTCTAAAATTAAAAGTATGGACCTAACCACTGTCCCCAGCCTTCTCTCCTCTTATAGGATCACTAGAAGCCCAGTGCACAAAAATTCATGCACTGGAGGGGGGTGACCCTCAGCCCAGCCTGTCCCTTTCACAGTCTGGAGCCCTTAGGGGCAGGAGGTAACCTGGTGATCAGCGAAAGGCGACACCCCCATCACACCTCTGTTGCTGCCACTGCCAGCAGTGCAAGCCTTGGACAGTTCTGGATGGCTGGGCAGCTGCCATCCACAACTTTCCTGCACCTTGGCCCAGCCCTAGGTGGCTAGGAGGCTGAGGGAACTGGGGGGGTCCATAGGCAAGTGCAAAGAGCAGCCAGAACCCCTGGGGGTGAGCCCGGCCATGCCATCTGCCTGCCGCCCCTGCAGGGCTGAGGGGACTGGGCGCCGCCATCTTATGACCATCTTTGAGGGCATGACAGTCAATTAGCATATTTTCTTCTTATTGGCTGTGGGCACCACCATCTTTGTGAGGGTGTGACAGTCAACTAGCATATTCCCTCTTTATTAGGTAGGATTAATTTCATAGGCATTTTGGTGCCAATTATGTTCAACACAAGGCCTTGAATAAAGAATGTGTAGCAGAAAAGAATAAAAAAACTTTCATTGTTGAGTCAAATGGAAAAAAAAAATAGAGAAAAAGAACTTAGAAAAGCTCTAAGAAGGAGACAAACAGACCACCAAGCTAGAGAAAAGAGGGAAGGTTTTCCCCAGCAAGTCTCCTGCTCTAACTTTCAACGTGCTTATTACAATGCAGGTTCCAGTTTAATAGGCCCAGGGTGGGAGCTGGGATTATTATCTTCTTGCAAGACTCTGAGGTCTGCTGCTTGTCCACAAACCGCATCTGTGAATTACAGAGGCCAGGCTTGCTCTACGTCAGTGGCTCTGGGAGTGAGGTCACCCAGTCAGCAGCTGCAGCACCACAGGAAACGTGTTAGAAAGACAACGTCCCAGACGCACTCAGGCAGAAGCTCTGGGTGAGGACCCCAGGGCGGTTCCAAGGGCTTCTAAACCTCAATGTAGAAGCCACGGACCACATGTGGCTACGAAGCACTCAAACAAAACTGGTCTGATCTGAATCCAAGTTCACTGTAAGTATAGGTCGCACTCCAGATTTCAAGTACTTCAAAACAGGAATGTAAAATACCTTATTAATAATGTTTATATCAGGCCAAAACCGGTTTGGCTCAGTGGATAGAGCATCGGCCTGTGGACTAAAAGATCCTGGTTTGATTCTGGTCAAGGGCATATACCTTGGTTGCAGGCACATCCCCCGTAGAGGGCATGCAAGAGACAGCTGATCAATGTTTCTCTCTCTCATAGATGTTTTTAACTCTCTATCTCTCTCCCTTCCCCTCTGTAAAAAATCAATAAAATATATTTTTAAAAAATAATAATAATGTTTATATCAAATGTCAGTTGAAATACTACTTTGGATATATTGGGTTAAATTAGCTATGTTATTAACCTTAGTTTCACCCGTCTTCATTTGCTGATTTGAATGTGGTAAAGATTTTGAAATTACACAAACGTGGTTAGCATTACACTTCCTTTGTGGATGTTCTGCAGTACATTTTGAGAATCGTTGTTGGAGAACAGGGATTGTCAACCTTTTTCATCTCATGGCACACATAAACTAGCTCCTAAAACTCTGCAGAACACCAAAACATATTCTTTTGCTGGTCTGACAAAAAAAAAAAGGTATAATTTTGATTCATTCGTACTAGACAGCTATGGTTGTGTTGGCTCTTGTCATTTTTTTAATGTGATAGTCTCAGGGAGAAGAGGTCAGTGCCCCTGACAAAGTGGTCTGGTGGCATGTTTCAAACATGCTTGCTGCTCACTGGCTGCAAACTGCTGCTGGAGAACTATAGTTCCCAACGGGGACAATTGTGCTCCCCCAGGGACATTTGCCAGAATCTGAGACATTTTGGACTCTCACCCCTGGGGGCAGGGTTCTATGGGCTTCTATTAGATAAAGGCTGGGGATGTGGCTCAATAGCCTGTAATGCACAGGACAGTCTCTGGCCATGAAGAATTGCCAGGTTCGAAGTGTCAGCAGCGTTGAGATGAGCAATCCGTCCTGCCACAGTGATTCTGCACATTGACTTACTCAGGGAGAGGTAAAAAGCACTGTTGCCCTTGCCCTTGGCCTTGGCCTATCCCAACACTAATTCAATCAGAACCTCTGGTCCCAAGGCCGGGCCAGTGCTGTTTCTTCTGTTCTGCTTTTCTAAATTCCCCAGGGAGTCTAGCGGCCAGCCACCATCCTCTTTTGGAGAAGGAAGGACAGAGGCCTCCCTCGTCACAGAAGCGCTGCCAGCACCCAGCCCGGAGAGTCTGCAGTTCCTCAGGTGTCCAGGTGATGCTGGAGCTGGAAAAGTGGTTGAAAAAGAGGGGTACAGAGGGGGAAAAGGAGATGATATTGGAGCAAAGACCGGGAGGAGGTGGAAAATGATCCGTTCATATAGCAGAGGGGAAAGGGTCTCAGAGCGGAGGTCTTCAAGCGGCCTCGAGTTTGGAGGAAGTGAAGGAGGCCAGGCCAGGGGAACTGGAGGAGAGGGAGTAAGCAGTGCATTCAGCAAGGCGATCCTGCGTGTCCGTGAGTGTGTGCATGTGTGTCTCTATGTGTGTGCACGTATATCTCTGGTCAGGTGTGCTGTGGAGCATTTACTAGTACATCCTATTCAGTGTAGCGCTCAGCATTTCTACTCTCCTGTCTGCCCCGCACATGGAGAATGGAAGACAGAAACCTTCCCCAGACTCGGCAGCTGCTTTCTGCATCAGAAGACAGCTCCCCACCAGCGGTCCCCTGGACTGGAGCCTGACACTCCTTCCCCGTTTCAGGGAGGCAGAGGAGGCAGGGAGTTTAGAGAGGTCAAACCGCCCTTCCTATCCTCTCTGCCTGCCCTGCAAGCGGGAAACAAACGTTTTCCTTACAACTTCAAGGGAAACCTCTTTCACGTGACTTCGATTTCTGCCAGCACACACTTCAAATCACTTTACAATACGTTTTTACAGGTTATAAAAATTAATAACTCATCCCTAAAACTAATTCCAAAGAACACAGGAGTCAGGGAAAACGGGAATTTTCTTTTCTTTTTAAAAAAAAAAATATATTTTATTGAGTTTTTGCAGAGAGGAAGGGAGAGAGATAGAGAGTTAGAAACATCGATCAGCCGCCTCCTGCACATCCCCTACTGGGGATGTGCCCGCCACCAAGATACATACCCTTGACCAGAATCGAATCTGGGCCCCTTCAGTCTGCAGGCCGACGCTCTATCCACTGAGCCAAACCGGTTTTGGCAAAACTGGAATTTTCAATGTCATGTGGTTCCCCTCTCCATAAATGACATTTGAGATACACGTGTAAATCTAAACTAGATGGCCCTCCCTGCACACACACACAGAGATACATGCACACACGCAGACACGCATGCACATACTCACGAACCCACAGGATGGTCTTGCTGAATGCACTGCTTACTCCCTCTCCTCCACTTCCCCTGGCCTGGCCTCCTTCATTTCCTCCAAACTCGAGGCCGATTCAGGACCTCCGCTCTGAGACCCTTTCCCCTCTGCTATCTGAACGGATCATTTTCCACCTCCTCCCGGTCTTTGCTCCAATGTCATCTCCTTTTCCCCACCTGTACCCCTCTTTTCCAACCACTTTTCCTCTGCTTCTTTTCTCACAGAGTTCAGTACATGTTCCCAGCACTGCTGGCCTTCCTTGTTCTGTCTATTGCTTATTGTCTGCCTCTCATGTAGGAATTTAAGGTCCACAAGAGTAGAAGTTTTTGTTTGTTCACTGACATGACTCAAATGCATAAAATGATGCATGACACATAGTAGGCGTACCAAAAATAGTTATGGATTAAATAGGTGGTTTTTCAAATCCAGAAGTATTTTCTTTTTCTCACAATTTCATTGTTTTTATTAAATAAACTAGAGGCCAAGTGCACAAAATTCGTGCAGGGGGGTGGTGTCCTTCAGCCCAGCCGGCTCCCTCTCCAATCTGAGACTCCTTAAGGGATGTCCGACTGTCCGATCCAGGATCGAGCCTAAACGGGCAGTCCTCCATTTCCCCTGACCTGGTCTCCTTCATTGCCACGGGCAACCCAAGCCACTCTCCTGCTCTCTCTGTGGCTGTAGCCATTTTGGTTGGGTTAATTTGATTGGCTGGTGGGTGTGGCTGGTGGACATATCTTGTGAGTGTAGTGGAGTTGTAATTTGCATATTACTCTTTTACTAGATAGAATTATTTCCACATTTTTCTGTGGAGTCTGTATCTTGGCTGTACCCAAAGCAACTGATCAGGAAGCCTATCTGACAGGCCATCACCAATTAAACTGACTCCCAAGCAGCTTCTGGAACTGACCCACTGTCACTGTGAGGCACCATAGTGAACGAGGGGAAACGATGGTAGACAAGGTCGAAGCGGTCCTCAGAGGCCAGGCTGTGAAGAGTTGGGAGTCCGGGTAAGCAATGTGAGTTGTTTTCAGGTAATTCAGGAAGCCACCAGAGGCCTTAGTCAGTAGGTTAAACACTGGGCGTGAGAGCATGGGTTCAGTAAGACCCACTAAACTGCCCAGAGTGTCCCATTGTTCGTGTCTTAGCCCTATCTACCCCTGTCCATCTGACAATACAGTGGTTCCTCGAGATACGAGTGCCCTAACATACGAGATCTTTGAGATACGAGCGGTCAAGCGAGCGATTTTTGCTGTGAAATACGAGCAACATTTGAGATAGGAGTAATCTCACGGATTGGCCGGCTGCACACGACCCACCAGTTTACCACGACTCGAGCGTCTCATAGTTTCCCACGCCTCAAGGTTACGGAATGAATTAAATTTGTATCTCAAGGTACCACTGTACAGATTAAGGAGTGTGGCCATGCCGGTAGTCCTGTATGAGCTACAACCACAGGGTCAACCCATATTCAGATTTTCTTCAGAAGCTTCAGCAGAAACAACAGATTGTAAGAAATTAAACACAGAAACAGCCATGAGAATACCGTTGTCTTCTATTGATACAACCATTAAGGAGGTTTGAAAAAAAAAAAGGGAAAATAATTCCCACTATTTGGAAGACTCATCATCGTCAGCAAATTGTTAAATTCGTTTGCTCTCAATTTTCTCACATGTAAAATTTAACCTCACAGGACTGTGGCGAGAATAAAATAATGCCTGAGACTTGCCCTTTTCCCACTGTTAAGGAGGGTATCTGGAAAATAGTTATTTTTCAGAAAAATATGTAATATATGTTAATAAACAATAAGTTGATTATTTTAACCAAATTAATACATGTTCTGTTTTCATTTCTAATACACTATATATTAAAAAGCATAACCCACATAAACAGCGGCTCTGAGACCTCGGTAGCTCTCAGGGTATAAAAGTGTCTGGAGACCAGAAAGCTTGAGAAACTGCCGAGCTGGAGCAAAGCGAAATGAGGCCGAAAAAGCCTTTTGTGGGAAACAGACTTTTCGAGTGGACAGATGGGTAAGCAGGATGGAACATACTGATAAGAAGAAAGAAGTCAACCTGCTTATAAAACAAATAAATAAAGCCATGAGAAGGAGTGGGAGGGTCTAAATTAGGTTCGCAGTGTTCTCTTTATGGTGGCTATTTACTCCGTCGGAAATAGCTGAGTGGCTAAAATCAGGCACACTCCCCCCGCCACGAGGGCCCTGCTGCTCTCGCTGCCTGGAATGATCTGCTTCCAGATACTCACATAACTAACTTCCTCTCCTCCCTCAAATCCTTCATCAAAAATGATCACCCCAATGAAACCCACTTGGACCACTCAGCTTAGAGCCGCAGCCAGGACCCTCCATTCATACACGTTTTCCAAGTCCCTTCATCCAGCCTTGCTTTTGCTTTTTCCAAAACTATTAGCGTTGCTGGAAACACCATGGAACTCGCTCATTTATTACGTCTACCGATGCTCTCTGCCCTCGCTGGGATGTGAGCTCCATGAAGGAAGGCTGTGTCTGCTTGTTTTCTCTCCCATCATCTGTCCCAGAGCAGCGCCAATACAATTCGGATTTGTTAAAAGAAAGAAGAGTGAGTTTTGCAGACAGAGGCCCTGGAGCTAGAGATCAAAACTGGCGTTTGGACCAAAGCACCACCTAGCTTTGAATCCTGGTTGGGAAATTTGCCAGATTCAGAATCTTCAGCAAATTGTTCAATTCATTTGCCCTCCATTTTCTCACATGTAAATGGTAACCTCCCAGGGTTGGGATGAGAATACAATCATACCTGAGACTGGCATGTCACCTGCTACTTAGCAATTGACCATTAGCCACACTGCTATTTGCCTCATTATTAGCTCCTTTATCTTTAACACTCCCAGGAGGCAGGATCCAGGGTTTCCTGATTGGATTAAAGGCCAGGAACAGCCGTGGGTTCGCTTTTGCTGCCGAAAGAGTAGCTCAGTTTTCCATGGCTCAAGAAGATAATATCTTTCCAGACTCAGGAATATAAATAAAACAGATCCATCTCACAGTATGGCTGTGCTAGAAGCATCGTGAGAATTCAATCTTTAGTTCAGTCTTTCTTTTATCTTAACAGGTAAAGAAATGAAGGTCTGCGACATCAACAAAGAAAGGTTTTCTAAACATCACATAGCTTATTGAAGAATCTAAAAGGAGACTCTAAAAGCCAAGTTTCTGGAGTCCCAGGTCAACATTCTCTCCACTCCTACCAGCATAAAAAAGTATATACTGGAACCGTTAAAAACATCACCGACTTTCATCCTGTCCAAGGTTCGCATAGAGAAGTAGAAGACAATTGAGACCATGTCTGGGACAGACCTAGGATGCCTCTCTCCATCAGTAGCCACTGATAAAACATGCCTGTCATCTTTAGAATTCATAATTAATGGGTGTACAAAAATAAACATTGGACAAATAAATCCTGAAAATACACCGAAGGAACATTAAGTTCCTTCACATAACTGTCTAAGAGATTCTAATCAAGGAACGATAAGGCAGTCAAGTAATTGCTACAGAGTATTTTCAACCTTAGTATATTAATTTTAGATCTCAAACTGTACATATAAATTGCACATTTGGATCAAAATCCTTTAACCATTTTAGTCAATTATGTTAGCTGACTTTTCCCCTGATTATTACTCAAAAGTTTCAAAAATAGTAAAATTTGCCCTAACCGGTTTGGCTCAGTGGATAGAGCGTCGGCCTGTAGACTGAAGGGTCCCAGGTTCAATTCCAGTTGCGGGCACATCCCCAGCAGGAGGTGTGCAGGAGGCAGCTAATCAATGTTTCTCTTTCATTGATGTTTCTAACTCTCTATCTCTCTCCCTTCCTCTCTGTAAAAAAATTAATAAAATACATTAAAAACAAAACAAAAAATTAGTAAAATTCATGGGATTTAGTTCTACTACTGTTGGTAGCACCTCCTAATTACCTATTCAAAATTGGCCCTCACACTTATAGATAATTTTAAAGCTGGCTCTGCCACTTGTGCAGACAAATGACCAAATAGTATGAACTAAAAGTGGAGCTGTATAAACATTCAAGTATGCAAGATGTGACTATCTGGTCTCTGATCAAGCTTCAAATAATGTATATTACTAAAAATAAACCGAGGAAACAAACAAAACAGTTGTTATGGAAACATGTTTGAATCACTGAAAGCAAATGAAAGCTCCCTCCTATTTGCCAAACATTACCATCCAGATGCTAGTGCACAACACACGCCTGTGCAAATCAACATCAGAAAATGCAGGGGATGCGGCACCAGGGTAGACCTTCAAGATGCCACAAAACACGGAGTTACAGGAAAGTCACCCCTGGTGGCTAATTCTGAAGTTCTTTACCTAAAGAATCTAATCTCGTCCGGCCGGTGTTGCTCAGTGGTTGAGCATCGACCTAGGAACTAGGAGGTTACACCTTCAATTCCTGATCAGGGCTCAAGGTTGTGGGCTTGATCCCTAGTTGGGAGCGTGCAGGAGGCAGCCGATCAATGATGCTCTCTCATCATTGATGTCTATATCTCCTTCTCTCTCCCTTCCTCTCTGAAATTTATTTTTAAATAAAAATTTTTTAAAAAATCTAATATTTAAGCCATTTTAAATTCATCCATTTATTGAACCAATATTTATTAAGTAAGTAGGGTTTGAAACATGTGGAATTCAAAGATGAAGGACGTTTTGACATATTACCTAGCGTAGAGTAGAAAGTCCAACCAGATCTGTTTTGAAACCTTGGGTGGGTGGATAAGGAAATGAAAATAAAAGCACCCGTGTTTAGCTGGGGTAGATGTCACCCTCCCCATTGGGCAAAGGCTGAGCGTATGCGGGCTGATTTAAGAAGAACAACAAACAGGAAATGTACACGTTGTGCTAACAGATTAAATCTCAATTTCAGGACTTGAGTAGGAAATGTAAGCAATAATTTCATCAGGGCTAAACAGGAAGTATATGATCAAGGAGGGGCCAACGCCTGTCCGGAACCAGTGACAAGAACTACATTGAATGTGAAGGGGGGAATATATGGGGGTCCTGAGTCTAAAAACCAATGGGGTATCCACCGAGAAAAACAATCACAGGGGACACTCTTCTGAGAAGGCGTAAGGACAACTCGGTGATAAAGGACATTCTTCCCACTCGACATCGTACTCCAGTAGACAATACTCAAACCAGGCCAACACAGAATGAGCAACAGATTAGGTGGGACTCGGCAAAATGACAAGTGATATGGAATAACAAAACGTTTGGTCCATTCTTTGCGAATCAAATGAATAAAAGTTGCCTGTTTAGCTCTGGAAAAGTGAAGGAATGAAGAGTCCTTGACAATGCAACTTATTTCCCCCAGCTGTAAGTAAAAGACTCTGGAAGAGATCGTTAGCTTTTAAGACCCTGAACTTCTATCTCCCCCCTCCTGAATTATGGAAGTCAAATAGTTTCTTAAATATTTCCACAAAAACAAATTCAGACCCACTCATTCACTTTCACCTGTTTGCATGTTTTGCCAATGTTTCACCCGAAAGAGATACGATATATTATGGGTAGGAGCATAAACTCTGCAGTTGGGTGAGCCGGTTCAGAATCAGGCCTGCCCCTGCTGGTTGTGTAATCCTAGAAGAGTTAATATTGCTAAGTTTTAATTTCCTCATCTGTAAAAGAAGGATAGTAGGAAACTACCACTAGGAATTGTTGTGAGGCTTTAAAAAGGCTACTACATGGTAAGAATTCAATAACCTTGGCCATCATGAGCATATGGTGTTCTTAGCAAAGGGACACGTGATACCCATGACCATCATTGGCCTGTAGAGAGAGTACAAGCAGTAAGCATTCTTAATATTTTATTGTTCTTCTCATTGGGGATCTTTTTAAACAAATTTACATAATGATATACACCGAGTGGCCAGATTATTATGATCCCTGAACACATAATAACCTGGCCACTCGGTAAATATATATTAGAGGCCCAGTGCATAAATTCGTGCATGTGTGGGGTCCAGCCAGACTGGCCAGGAGGAGGGGACATGGGCAGTTGGCCGGCCTGCCGGCTGGTTGAACTCCTGGTCCAGGGGACAATTTGCATATTACTCTTTTATTATACAGGATATACACTGAGTGGCCAGATTATTATGAGTTCAGAGATCATAATAATCTGCTCACTCAGTGTATATGTACTCTCTAGCTCACCACTAATGTCCTCATAGTGGTGCTGTGAAATCTCTGATGCTCACATATACCAGGAGTGTGCCTCCATTTCCTTCACGAGTTAGGCTCTGAGTAAACCAGTTCCTTTAATTGTCCAATGAAGTGAGGCTCCTCACCTGACTCCTCACCTCCAACCTCATCTGATGGGGGCATGGACAGTGTGTGTCCTCAGGGCACTGCCCTTTGCAGCCTGGCCGAGTGGGCACAATCCTCCAAGAGCATTGCAGGATTCTAGACCCAAGTATCCCTGGTGGCCATGGTTAACTTGGTTTCCTTCTATATTGACCAATTCCTGGCAAACAAACTTCCTGAATCCCACAGGGGAGAAAATGTATAAAGCATCTTAATGATTCCTTGCTGCATGCTCAGAATGCACTCATTATGTTCAGTGTACAATAATTAATTAGACCTTCTAATTATCAAGCCAAAGATAACTATCAAAGTAAAACAAACCTCCCACCCGCTCCCAAAATAGTCATTTTAAGTGAGAAAAAACAATAACAGGAAGCGCGGTCATCTCTTCTGACCTCTTGGGTATGTTTGATCAGTTTCTCTAATTCTTTAGCCTGGAGCCCCAGTACACCATGATCTTATAACCTTGTACCAGGCTTGGATAAAGATCCCAAGACCATTGTTGTATCTCAAATTATTGGTTCTGAGAATTCAAAAATTGAACCCCTCAAGTCCTGGGTCCCTCCAAACCGAAGCTGTGATGCATCATAAACATATGCCTTTTGGTGGAATTGATCCAATTGACTTTCTATTCTGAAGCTTTCTTTTGGGGGCCTCCTATGCAGAGGGTTGAGGGGCCATGAATCTACCCTGTTTCTTCCATACCCCAACCTTCTACTTTTAGCTCTTTATAGCTGGAAATTTCTATAACGAAGACCAGGACCAAAAGAGAACTGACTTGAAGCAAGCACTTTACAAATGTGCGTCTTCTTAAATTTGGCTCTCTTTTAAGAATTGTCAGACTAAGAATTAAAATAAAGCACAGCTATCATAATCTACTTATTATAAACCATACTCCAATAGCAGCAGTGTGTATATATTATTATAATAAGATCAATGCTCACTTATCAGGCTGAGACTAATTGAAGTATATGGATTCCAAATAGAGATACTCTTGTTTACCTTCAGATATTTCTCCCAGAAAAAAAAAATATATAGATATATAGATATATAGATATATAGATATATAGATATATAGATATATAGATATATATTCCAAATATTTATTTACTCTTTCAATAACAATATTGTGCATCCAATTTCTCTGATGGCTCTTGTTATATATTGAAAAGACTACACTCTGCATTTTGTCTCTGGATAACCAAAGACAAGAAGAACATATACCTGCTAAGATAGGAAAACAAGTTAGTGTGAAAAGCAACACTAATCACTAGAATAGTCAGAAATACTCATTAAAATACTAAAAGAAGACCAATCTTGCTATTTTGGTAGATCTCAAAAATTTCAGTGCATAAAAATCATCTAAACACATAATAATCTGGCCTCTAAAATATATAGAGAGAGGCCTGGTGCATGAATTTGTGCATGGGTGGGGTCCGGCCAGTCTGGCCAGGGGGAGGGGACATGGGCAGTTGGGAATCCTGCAAAAACTACAAATTCCCAGCACCCCATTCCCTTGAAGATGCTTGAGGAGTAAGACCTGGGAATTTCCATTTGTAACAGGTATTCCAGGAATATGAGAAATATATAATAAAAGGGTTGGAAGTAGAACCAGGGAATGTGAGTTATTTAGAAAAACGGAGATAAAATTTTACTGTTTTTCAAGAGATTACAGATACAGATTATAGATAAAAGAACAATTTTCTATTTTCACTAATCTGGACAGCCTTTAATTATAAAAAAAAAAGATATTTAGCTAAGATAGGCTGAGTGAACATTATGTTACTTAAAATAACAATAAAGAACAGGAATTACAAATATTTCTTCTGGAAGGATTATAAGAATATAGTATCAGGCGTTCTCTTTTTAAAGCAGGGCTGTCTAGAGTAAGGGCAGACATTTTTCACCATTTTAATTTTTCTTCAACTCCACAATCAGTATTGACAGCAAGAGATTTTAGGGGTATATTCTTCCTCTATCTCATAGTATAACCAAATTTAAGCATAGAAGTGATCTAAAAAGTACTTAAGAAAAATTATCTATTGAGACTCTTTTCTTATATATAATGGGTTGTTCTTTAAGATGAGAAAAGCCACTTGTACAGAAATATATTTCAAATATTTGTCGTTTTCATAAGGCAAACCATAATTACAAGGGCAAACAGAAACTAAAATCAACTATAATTGTCTACCTAAACCTCCTGCTTTTTTTGTTTGTTTGTTTGTTTATTCAGTAAATTAAATGTTACTAAATTACAAAGATCAGAGATCTCTCCAAGTGTTTGAGAGGAGGTACAGCATTGACTTAAAAGACTATGATGGCAAAATATGCTATTGGCAGCAGAATTGAATAGATTTAGGTGGCAGGGGGGAGGGGACAGTGAAGGCCAGCTTGGCATGGCTCAGTGCTTGAGACCAACCTATGAACCAGGATGTCATGGTTCAATTCCCAGTCGGTCCATATGTCCTGGTTGTGGGCTCAATCCCAGCAGGGCATGCAAGAGGCAGCCAAGCAATGATTCTCTCTCATCATTGATGTTTCTCTCTCTCTCTCCCCTCTCCTCTATAAAATCTATCTATCTATCTATCTATCTATCTATATGATAATTTTAATTCAGTGAAAAACTATCAGGAAGAGACAACCCATTGCAGTTCATGGTTTTCTGTCTCAGAATTTGCTTTCCCATAGAATTCCATGAATGTGCGTGTGTTTGAGAAATAACCTACTGGCTAGTTCCAGTGAGCAAGATTTGGGGTTACTGGTGAGAATATGGTCACTGCTTGGCTGCGTGATTATGCGCAAAGGATCCTAAGCCTTAACTTTCTGGAAACTGAGAATAATTACACTCAATGACAAGGTTGCTCTGAAAATTAAACGAGAAGATGCACCACCAAAGCACTGGGTCTAGATAGCACCGTTCACAACTTGATTTCTGTCACTATTCCATTTGTACTTTTTGAAACTCTTCTATCAGGACAAATAACAGTAAAATGTGAAGACTTCTGTATTGACTAAAAAACAAGGCTCCTACCCTAACAACTTATAATCTAGTCCAGATGAAAAAAAATCATAATTCCAAGTATGCAGTAATTTATTTAGGAGATGACCCCAGGAATCACTGGGACTGGGGAAGTGAGACAGCAAAGGTAGGAAAACCAATGAAGAGTGCATACCAGCTACCTCTATGGTAGAGTTTATGGGGGATTGAGGGGATACCAGGACGCAGGCCTTTCCATGCTCAAACTGAGACTGTTCCAGGAAATCTGAAATGAATTCATCACCCTACTCCTTGGACAACTGGATCTCAATCATTCCAAAGACCTTCAGACAGACTGCGTACAACACAAGTTAGAATTATCTCAACAAAAGGCAAGGATGTGGAGTGTTTATCCAACAACCCTCAGTGATGGTGGATCACTCCAGTGCAGTATCTTCCAGTCACTCCCATCTGACTTGTGCAGGAGAAGGGCATGCGCCTCTGTCCCTCTGGGAGAAAGTCACTGGAAGTCAGTGGCATGTCTAAGACGTGTCTGCTGGTGAAATCGGGGCCAGCCAAGGGTACATGGTAGAGCAACACCATCTGACACATGATTATTTTTCTCCAGACTGAGAGGCAAAAAGATGATCTCACTATTGTTTTCATTCGGATTTCCTATGAGTGGGGAGTTTAGACCGAATATACTGTATTTGTATCCCTTACTAAGACTCGTGTATTTGAGCATTTAAAGACAGACTTAGAATTTAGAGTAGGTTATTTTCTTGTGACGACTGACTTTCATAATAGAAAATGATAAAATATCCCACGTAGTTTACCTCACTATGTGTGCCTTGGGGACGGGGGGGGGGGGGCAGAGCTGGGGAGCTGGAGATGCTCCCTCATGTGACCTGAAAATGAGAACTGATAGTGTAATCAGTGTTCCCACTGTCTCATACTGTTACACTTCCCCTTACCTTTAAAGCAGAATGGAGATCCTGGAGTTTTGTACACATGTCCCATTTTTTTAGGTGCCCTCAGAGATTATGATTCATACCCGTGTCTTCTTCAAGGCACCTCTCACACATACGTTTCCACTCGGATATCTTTTCAGATCACTCCTCACTCCCCATAAACCCGTGAACCCCATGGTAGTGGATGTGCACTGTCTCCTTTAACTTCCGCTGGGACATGGCTGCTCCTTTCCATTTTTCGCGAGCCTTGCTAACTGCAGCCTGTTCTGAGCTGCACTCCAGCTCACTAGTGGGAACACGGGATGCTTCATGGAGCTCTCAGAGCAGTCATGACTGCAACCTAACACACTCATGACATGGCTTAGACTTAAAGCAAAATCTTCACGGACTTGCTATCTTGTAAAAAGAGCATGAGCTTTGTATGTTCAGAATAAAACTGAATCATACATTTTCAACTTTAGATTTTGTCACTTGGTTGATTAAACTTTCAAACGTTTTCCCAACTACCTAAGATCTGTCATTGTTAATATTACTCAGTTTTAGGCATTTCCTCTCACCATGTTTCCCAGGACATATGTTAATATCTTTTCACCAAATTTATCCTCCAAATATGGCTATAAACTGACAGTACCTTAGAACAATTACCTTCTGGACAGTTTCATTAGTGACCAGGAAACAATCTATATAGTCGTTGCTTCATAAACAAATTGCTTAGACTTTTCATCTCAAAATGTGTCCCTATTTCAAAGAATAAACCGGAACTTGTTTTTACAAATATAAAAACTAAGATTTTAAGACTTTAAGTGACATACCTGAGGTCCCACAGCTCATGGTCAAGTCCAGAAGTCCTCTTCGTAGGGTACATGTCCTTTGTGTACATCAACCATCTTCTCTTTCTTGCTCTTCTGGAGAGAAGAGAACATGTCAGACAGTCATCTTCTCATTCATTTCCCTGACTCAGACTTCTGTGCTTCAAGATTTGTCTCTGCCACCACCATGCCTCACCCTTTAATCATTCCATTTCAGAGAAGTTAAAACTAGATGCTTTGCAAGACACCTTTAGAGTGTCGACCTCCACAGACATGGAAGTCGATGAATGCCACTAGCACGGATGGCCTCTTCTAGACATTTGGATAGATATTCACCTCTTATAAATAACTAGAGGCCTGGTGCATAAAATTTGTGCATGGTGGTGGTGGGGGTATCCTTCAGCCCAGGTGCTCCCTCACCAATCTGGGACCCCTTGAGGGATGTCTGACTGCCCATTTAGGCTTGATCCAAGTAGGACCGGGCATAAATGGGCAGTCGGACATCCCTCTCATAATCCAGGACTGCTGGCTCCCAACTGCTCATCTGCCTGCCTTCTTGATTGCCCCTAACTGCCCTCTCCTATGGGCCTGGTGACCCCTAACTGCCCACCCCTATAGGCCTGGGTCCCTGCCAAATTGCCCTTTCCTGCAGGCCCGATCACCCTCAAATTCCCTCCTCTGGCAGCCTGGTTACTCCTAACTGCTCTCCCCTGCAGTCTTGATCACCCCCAAATGCCCTCCCTTGCAGGCTTGGTCCCTCCCAATTGCCCTCCCCTCCTGGCCTGATCACCCACAACTGCCCTCCCTTGCAGGCCTGGTCCCTGCCAACTGCCTCCCCTGCTGGCCATCTTGTTGTAGCCATCTTGTGTCCACATGGGGGCAGGATCTCTTAACCATATGGGGGTAGTCATTTTGTGTGTTGGAGTGATGGTCAATCTGCATATTACTCTTGTATTAAATAGGATAGAGGCCTGCTACACTAGTGGGGCCAGCTGGTTTGCCCTGAAGGGTGTCCTGGATCAGGGTGGATGTTCCCTTGGGGCATGGGGTGGCCTGGGCAAGGGGACTGTGGTGGTTTTCAGGCCAGCTACATCCCTGAGCAACCTAAGCAGAGGCCCTGGTATCTGGGATTTATTTATCTTCTACAATTGAAACTTTGCAACTTAGAGGGGAGCCAAACTTTCTGCTTGCACAGCCATTGAAAATTTGTTGCCTTCAATGGGAAGATATGTATATATGTAACAATAAAAATAAATAAATAAATAAATAAATAAATAAATAAATAAATAAAAATAAAAAATAAATCAAAAAATTAAAAAAAAAGAAAATTTGTTGCCTTAAGCAGAGGCCTGCCTGCCAGGGTGTGTGGAAAACTTCTCTTCCTCCATCACCAGGGGCAACCCAAGACTCCCTCCTCCTCTCTCTGTGCTGTAGCCATCTAGGTTGATTAATTTGCATACTTGCTCTGATTGGCTGGTGGGCATGGCTGGTGGGTGTGGCTTGTGAGTGTAGCAGAGGTACGGTCAATTTACCTATTACTCTTTTATTAGATAGGATGTATCTGTATACAGGATTCAAATTCAAGGTCCCACAAGGCACATGTCATAGTTTATAATTACTTGCATTCTCCATCATGCCTAAGTCCCTATAATTATGTGATAGATATTTCACAAATATTTAATAAGAATGATAATAATTTCATAGGCAGGATCAGTTTTTTAATTATGTTGTGGATTCAAAAGTAAATTATTTATATATGTAAAAGACTAATGACCAGGACAACTGGAACGACTGGTCAATCAGTCACTATGACATGCACTGATTACTAGGGGCCAGATGTTCAATGCAGGAGCTGCCCTTTTGGGGTAAGTGTGCTCCCACATCCACCCTCCCATGGCCAGCCAATCTCCTGTGGGCCCTCCCCTTGGCTGACTGGCCTCACCATTGGCCCCAACTGGTGGGGTGCAGCTGTCCTACTTCCTGCAGCCCCTCCCCCTGGCTGGCCAGCCAACCTCTCACAGCTCCTCCCCCCAGCTGGCCTTCCACGGTCCCTCTCCCAGGCTGGCCAGCCTACCTATAGGCCTCAATCACTAACCAGGCAGAGGGATCCTACCCATGCATGAATTCGTGCACCAGGCCTCTAGTATATGTATAACATGATTACTTATATAAATATTATAAAGTATATTATAATATAAATTATCATATATATTATGGTAACATTATATGTATACATCATATGTATATATTGAGTGTGTACAGTGTGTATATCTATATGTATGGATGGCTGGCATCTGGGGAGAACAGTGCGGGTAACTTACTCAGCTTGTCAAAATCCATCAAAGAATCTCTCAAATATTGGGGCCTTTCAGGATTAAAATTGCCATTTGAAAATAGCCAACAAAAATTAATGAACTGGAGTTATGATGTCCAACTACAAAACACATGCAACCCTAGAAAGATCATGGACACTAACACAGGTACCCATTCCATCTGTTCAGAGGAAAAGAGCTAGAAATAACAAGAAGGCCAGAAACTGTCATCAAAACCACTGATCTACGTAGTTCTGTGGTGCTACAAAAAGTTCATATTTGTAAAGACTGGAAACACATAGACAGACACACATAGTTCATGAGGGAGTGTAAAGGAAGTCTGGTTTTCCTTAGATGGAATTGATAGGGTTTGGCACAATTCCATATAAAAGTAAGTGTCAAACTCTTCAGTATTCCTTATGAAAGGTGGTGATAGAAAAGGAGATTATCTGGGACTTAATCTGCTTTTTCTACAAAGAAGGCCTCAGAGCACCTGAGTCCATGTGAGACTCTGCCTGGCTAATTCGCTTCTATCGTGCTCCAAATTCTTTTGGGAAGTTAGGAGACGTTGAAGCATGGTTCTTTTTGGCAATGTGAAACTGTGGAGGTTAAGCACGGCACAATGGCAAAGAAAAGTACTTCACTCTGTCTTCATTCCTGGACTTGAACAAGCACAGTAACCATTCTGGCCACATCAGTGAAACCAAATCCAGCATGTCCTAATTACAAGAGTTTCATCGAAAGGTTGATGAAACTTGGGGGCTCAACAAGGACAGAACCAGACATCAAATTTTAAAGGCCAAAGAGATATCACTGACCTTGGACTGAGAAGAGAAGAACCCCCATAGATTGGACTTAAGAAAGCTGGACTATGTTTACATTCTGAGATCAAGTTTGCTGTGAATTAAGCTCTGCATTTAATAGTAAGTTAGCCCCTGCCTTTTATCATGACTTTAATCTCAGGTGGCTGCTGACTACATGAGGGACAGGCATTTTTATAAACATTTGAACCCTTCTGAATGGGTGAGGCAAGCTGCAATCTAGGTGACCCACTGAGACTCAGGAAAGGCAGTCCTAAAATATGACAGGAACGCACACTGACAAAGAGCTAACCTTCGAACCTGGAGCTGTGGGTGTTCAGAAGTCACTGATTAGAATGCTAACACCTTGTCAGGTGGACTGCTTTAGGCCTAGGAGCAGACAGCCAAGTTCTTTTACATCTGAACACAGAGAGCCTTTTACTCAAGTCCTTCAGTATAATTTATGTTTTTTTTATTATTTCCTTACTGATATAAATGACTCCTATTTTAAAATGTTATGTGGAGTACCACAAACACTTGCATAACCTTATGAAGCTGAATCAATATAATAATTAGATTGTAGAAAGGATTAACAGTTAAGCATACACAAAATCCGAGATTTAAGTAAACTTCATATTGGCTGATACCAGGATGTACTCTATGAATGTCATTATTTTAAATTATAAGTTAATGTTGGTTCAAATGGTTTAAGTATTTAATAATTAATTTAAAAAATATTTCTTATGTCTCTTTAAATTTAAAATAAAGCGTATACTCTTTATTACCAGAAGATGGCAAAGCTCTGTGGGTCTGGGACCCAAGTTTATTTATTTATTTTTAATTTTTTTATTAATGTATTATATGAGTACATATCTTCCCATTGCCCATTCCTAACCCTCCAGTGTCTTATGTCCAATGGTTATGCTTATATGCAAGCACACAAGTTCTTCAGTTGATCTCTTATCTAACCCACCTCTCCCTAACCTTCCCATTGACAGTGTGTTTGATGCTTTACTACCTCTGTATCTATCTTTTTGTTCATCAGTTTATAATGTTCTTTATTATCAATAAATGAGTGAGATCATGTGGTATATTTCTTTCACTGACTGGCTTATTTCACTTAGCATAATACTCTCCAGTTCCATCCAGGTTGATGCAAATGGTAAGAATTCCTTCTCTTTTATGGCAGCATAGTATTCTATTCTGTAGATGTACCACAGTTTTCTAATCCACTCATCTGCTGGTGGCCATTTAGGCTGTTTCCAAATCTTAGCTATTGTAAATTGTGCTGCTATGAACATAAGAGTGAATATATCCTTTCTGATTCATGTTTCTACTTTCTTAGTATATATTCCTAGAAGTGGGTTTACTGGGTCAAATGGGAGATCCATTTTTAGTTTTTTAAGGAAACTCCATACTGTTCTCCACAGTGGCTGTACCAGTCTGCATTCCCACCAACAATGCACAAGGGTTCCTTTTTCTCCGCATCCTCACCAACACTTGTCATTTATTGATTTGTTGATGATTGCCATTTGACAGGTGTGAGATGATATCATATGGTCATTATGATTTGCATCTCTCAAAGCATGTTTTCATGTGTCTCTTGGCCTTCCTTCTGTCTTTTTTTTTTTAAAAAAAAGATTCTATTTAGGTCCATTACCCATTTTTTTATTGGATCATTTATCTTCCTTTTATTAAGTTGCATAATTTGCCTGTATATGTTGGAGATAAAACCTTTATCAATGATAACATTTGCAAATACAGTGGGCTTTCTTGTTGTTTTGTTGATGGTTTCTTTTGCTGGGCAAAAGCTTTTTATTTTGATGTAGTCCCATTTGTTTATTTTCTCTTTAGTTTCCATTGCCCTTGGAACAGTATCAGTGAAGAAGTTCCTTCTGCATATGTCTGAGATTAATTGAGCGTAGTGGTTTGGGTTAATATCTGGATTCTCTATTCTATTCCACTGGTCTATATGTCTGTTCTCGTGCCAGTACCAGGCTGTTTTGAGAACAGTGGCTTTGTAATACAGCTTGAAATCTGGTATTGATATCCCACCTACTTTATTCTTCTTTCTCAGGATTGCTCTGGCAATTCAGGGTCTTTTTTTGTTCCAGATGAATCTTTGGAGAGTTCTTTCTAGGTCTGTGAAATATGCCTTTGGTATTTTAATGAGGAATGCATTGAATCTATAGATTGCTTTGGGTAATATGGACATTTTAATGATGTTAATTCTCCCAATACATGAACATGGTATGCTTTTCCATCTGTTTATGTCTTCCTCTATCTCTTTTTTCTGTGTCTTATAGTTTTCTGTGTATAGGTCTTTTACCTCCTTAGTTAAGTTTATGCCTAGGTATCTTATTTTTTTGGTGTCATGGTAAATGGGATTGCTTTTTTAGTCTCTTTTTCTGTAAGTTCACTATTATTATATAGAAATGCCATAGTTTTTTGGCATTAATTCTGTATCCTGCTACATTGCCAAATTCATTTATTAAGTCTATTAGTGTTTTGATGGAGTCCTTGGGGTTTTTTATGTACAGTATCATGTCATCTGCAAATAAGGACAGCTTTACTTATTCTTTTCCTATTTGGATAACTTTTATTTCTTCTTCTTGTCTAATTGCAATGGCTAATACTTCCAATACTATGTCAAACAGGAGTGGTAAGAGTAGGCATCCCTGTCTTATTCCTGTTCTTAGGGGAAATGGTTTTAGTTTTTGCCCAATGAGTATGTTGTTAGCTGTGGGTTTACCATATATGGCTTTTATTATGTTAAGGTATGATCCTTCTATTCCCACCTTGTTGAGAGGTTTTATCAAGAAAGGGTGTTGGATTTTGTCAAATGCTTTTACTGCATCAGTTGATATGATTATGTGATTTTTATCTCTCAATTTGTTATGTGATATATCACAATTATTCATTTATGGATATTGTACCATCCTTACATTTCTGAGATAAATCCTACTTGGTCGTGGTGTATGATCTTTCTGATGTACTGCTGGATCTGACTTGCTAGAATTTTGTTGAGGATTTTGGCATCTATGTTCATGAGGGATATTGGCCTGTAATTCTTTTTCATTGTGCATCTGGTTTTGGTATTAGGGTGCTGCTGGCTTCATAGAATGAGGTTGGAAGAGTTCCTTCCTCTTGAAGTTTTGGAATAGTCTGAGGAAAATAGGTTTTAATTCTTCCTTGAATGTTTGGTAAAACTCCCTTGTGTAACCGTCTGGTCCCAGGGTTTTGTTTGCTGGAAGATTTTTGATGACTGCTTCCATTTCTTCCATAGTTATTGGCCAATGGAGATGTTTAGATTCTTCCTGATTGAGTTTTGAAAGGTTATATTTTTCTAGGAATGTGTCCATTTCCTCCATGTTGTCCAGTTTGTTGGAATAGAGTTGTTCATAGTATTTTTTTTAACAATCTTTTATTGTTTCACCTCTTTCATTTCCGATTCTTTATTTGAATACTCTCTCTTCACTTCTTGGTGAGCCCAGCTAGAGGTTCATCAATCTTATTTATCCTTTCAAAGAACCAGCTCTTGGTTTTGCTGATCTTTTGTATTGTTTCTTTGTCTCTATGTTGTTTATCTGGGCTCTAATCTTTACTATTCCCTTCCTTCTGCTTACACAGGGCTTTTCTTATTGCTCTCTTACTAGTTCTGTGAGTTGTAGAGTTAGGTAATTTATTACCATTGTTTCTTGTTCTTTGCCTTAGGCCTGTACAGCTATGAACTTCCCTCTCAAGACTGCTTTCACTGTTCCCCATAGATTTTGTATTGTTGTATTTTCATTGTCATTTGTTCCCATGATTTTTTTTTATTTCCTCCTTGGTCTCTCTGGTTACCCAGTCATTGTTTAATAGCATGCTATCTATTCTCCATGTGTTTGATTTCTTTGGGTTGTTTTTATTGTAGTTAATTTCCAGCTTTATGCCACTATGATCTGAGAAGATGCTTGATATGATTTCTATCTTCTTGAATTTTAAGAGACTTTGCCTATGACCTAACAGATGGTCTATCTTTGAAAATGACCCATGTGCACTTGAGAAGAATGTATATTCTGTGGCTTTGGGGTAAAATGTTCTGAAGATGTGGGACCCAAGTTTAGTTCACAGGTGGTGGGTGGAGATGGTGAGAAGCTGACACATGAGAAGTCTGAAGGAAATCAAGGGCCATATTTTCCTCTGACACTCTACCTACTCCGTAGTTGAGACCTCACACATATAAATTTCAAAGAAAATGAATAACAGGAAATAGAGTAAGACCACCTGGAGACAGATACAGAAGTCAGGACCCTGGAAAGAGGAGGGAATATAATAGTCATGAGAAATAGAAATCTAGCTCAGGAGAAAGCTGAGGAGGCACCAAGATGCAAACTGACCACCTGAAACAACTGGAAATCACTGGTCTGGGTGCCGGGGCAAGGATATTGCTAGTGAGCAGCTACAACTGGTCCTGTCTCCTCCATGCCTTGACCCAGGCTTGCTCATAATTGCTGAGGGAGTCTAAGAGGATTCTGGATTCTGGCAATCTCGGCAACCATCTCCTTGGCATCTAAATGGGCTGACTAACGTACCTATTTCTTGCCTCTCATCTAGCATGAGCTCAAAAGATATTGATTTTCTTTCTCTTAACCACATAACAAAAACCAATATTCAGATATATTTTTTTTATTAAGAATGAGAATGAATGTACATGGGCTCAAATTCCAAACATTTTTAAACATTTATTTTTTTATTCTTGATAGTATTACAGATACTACTCATCCGAACATATTTTTGAAGAGTGGAGAAAAGTATCTAAAAAGTTTTACAGAGAAAGACCTTTGAGCGCTGAGCTCTGAAGACCACCTTGTCAATCAATCTTGAAGAACCAGAAACCTGGATGAATTCCTTGTGATGCCGACATGCTTGGGATTAGCTCCCAAAGCACTTCCACCCCAGGGGAAGGAATTCTAGCTCAGTTCTTCCTGCACCCAAAGAACTTTCACTGTTCTTGAGGTGACCTGTGGCCTCTGTCCCACTGACAAGCTTCTTCTCAAACCAAAGCAGGATGTTGCTGTGTCAGACTCTGACATGCTGCATGCATGCGCTAAAACAACTCACAGCTACCTGGCCAGATTAAGAAGAGAAAACCTTGTAGGCAGGCAAGCAGAGGTGAATTTGGCAAGAAAGGATGTCAGGGGCGTTTCCAAAGTCTCCCTCTGAAGGATGGTGGTGCTGATGACAAATAATTCAGCACGGAGTTAGGGGAGAGAATCCACCAATGGCCGAAACTCTAACACTTGGAAGGAAAAGGGAGCTTGGGGTTATAAAAAACAAATGTCAATTCTATACCATGAAGGCGAAAGGGGAGGAAAAAGATGCTTCTTCAAAAACCACTTCACTGCACACACCGAAACTCTTCTCTCCCGGCAGGGTCTACCACAGGTGTCTTCACGTCCCTGCAGAGTGTGTTTAAAGATTTGGTCTCCACGCATCACAAGCATTCCTCTGTGGTTTGCAGTCTCCATGTTTAAATATATGTCATTGATTTTTCACAGAGAGGAAGGGAGACGGATAGAGAGTTAGAAACATCAATGAGAGAGAGACATCGATCAGCCACCTCCTGCACACCCCCCAATGGGGATGTGCCTGCAACCAAGGTACATGCCCTTGACCGGAATCGAACCTGGGACCCTTCAGTCCTCAGGCAGACACTCTATCCACTGAGCCAAACCGGTTTCGGCGCAGTCTCCGTATTTAATATCTGACCATGATAGCCAAGATTATGAACTTGTTTGAGCCCAGACAAGCCCCAAGCAGTCCAGCCTTAAATCAATGTTCAAGATCCAATCTGTCTCTCTCTCTCTCCCTCTCTCTCTCTCTTTTTCTGATACACACACACACACACACACACACACACACACACACACACACAGGTACCAGCAACAACAGGAACTGTGAACCGGTTATCCCCACTTTGAGTCTCTGTTGCACCATAAAGAGCCCCTCTACTCGTGTGTCTCTGCGCCACAGAGAAAGGAAGAGAGCAGTGCCTTCGCTCTCCCCGTGTGCAAATGCCAGCCGTTCCCACTGCCCGCACACAATGTCCTGCCAAGCCCTGCCGCCCCACCCGACTTTGTGAAGAAGAAGGAAGTGCAGAGACCCGGTTCCCACAGTGGCCACGGGCTCGGGCCGCTGAGAGCCAGCCACAGCCTGGGGTATGTTTGCGGCCCTGACTACCAACGGAAATGCACAGAGAGGCACCCAGCCGCCAGCCACTGCAGGAGAAAACAAACACCCCATGGGGCACGCAGAGAGAGCAACAGCTCTGGCAGAGTGTGGCCCAGGGCAGTGAGCAAGTGCCCTAACATACGAGATTTTTGAGATACGAGCCGTCGAGCGAGCGATTTTTGCTTTGAAATACGAGCAACAGTTGAGATACAAGTAATCATACCGATCAGCCAGCCCCACACGACCCCCCAGTTTACCTCAACTTGAGCGTCTCATAGTTTCCCACGCCTCAAGGTTACGGAACGAATTAAACTCGTATCTCGAGGTACCACTGTACAGTTAGCAAAGCCAACCAGGTCAGTAGGAGGGCCTGGGATATGTCTTCAGCTGCTGAATACATGCATCACTTTGCCTACCCCTCAGCTCATAAGCTGTAGCAGAGGGACTATCCTAGCAAATGGGGAGATATAACTCCTTAAAGTGCCTTCCACCTCCATAAAATTTGGGTGTATTTAAATAACATGTACACCAAAAGCGGTTTGGCTCAGTGGATAGAGCGTCGGCCGTCGGCCGGCGGACCGAAAGGTCCCAGGTTCCATTCTGGTCAAGGGCATGCATCTTGGTTGCAGGCACATCCCCAGTAGGGGGCGTGCAGGAGGCGGCTGATCAATGTCTCTCTCTCATTGGTGTTTCTAACTCTCTATTCCTCTCACTTCCTCTCTGTAAAAAATCAATAAAATATATTTTGAAAAAAAAAAGAATAAGTAACACGTGTATGCATCCTGCATGTGTAATACACATGACTTACCAGGAAGGAAGTCTGCGAAGTACCAAGAACCCGGATGAGGGGAGAAGATGGCCAAGGAGGGGAGGAACCATTGAGACGGTGGGAGATACATCAGCAGAGGCAGCCTCGGCTGTGTGTGTGTTAAGCAAGAAGCACTCCAACTGCGACAGTGGAACTGGCTGAGGGGAAAGGACACGGTGCCATCCTTAAGAAAAATCTCCCTGCTGTGCAAACGCCTTCTCCTAGAACATCCTTCCAACACCTGGAGCCACGCAAAATGGAAGCATGGAAATGAATGAACAAGAGAATTTGGGAGGACATGGTTAGCGAGTGGCTATTTCTGGTTTATTTCCATCTGGGTTGCCATTCACTTTTTCTTTAAACTCTTGCCTTCCATGAAGTGCTCACACAAGCTTCCTTTAGCAAGAGTCTTGCTGTAGGTTTGGTGCTTTTCAAGTTAAAGTTTTGTTTTTGCTTTGTTGTTATACAGAAAGTCTTCAAAACGATCGCAAAAATTGAAACTCTATGGAGTAGCTCTCCACTGGAAGTCTGTTGCCATCCCCAACCCCCCAATCAGTCCACCCCTCTGTCCCCCAAATAGCACTGCGTGAAAGAGCTATCTCTGTTGGGAGAAACAAAAAGTCAAGCACACAGATTTTCTGCCCTTTGTGGTCAAGAATGATACATCTCCTCGCATGGCATGAAGGTGTGCTCTCTGTCTCCACGGTCGCCACTCTGACCGACACGTTCCCGTTCTGATGTTGGTTGTGGCTTCCTCTGTCCCTCTTGGGGCCCAGGACGCCTTCCTTCAAAGTGCTCTTTCCAGTAGCCGGTCGTTTCCTGTCAGGCAAGGCCCCCACTGTGTTCACCATTGTTCATGCCGACACCCAAATAATAAGAATTGGAGAAATATATAAACCAAACTGATCTGAGATGGGTTTGGTCTGCTTTGGAGGGGGGTGATGGGGGGCATCATTTTTGTGTGATTTATACATCAACTAGATGACTAATGACTTACGGGTTTCTTTTCATCCAGAAGGTCATATAATTGTTCTCTTAGGTCCAAACCAACCACTTCCCCTTCGTCACCTTAAAAAAAAAAGTCCCGACAGTCAACAGTGCTATTTTTTTAAGTAGATTCTATAATACCACCCTTTCCCTGCAAGTCATGAGCTTTTTCACTTGATGCTTTAGCTCTTATTGGCAGAATATAAAATTTTAAAATATGAATGTGGAGTCTTGCTTTTATTAGTAATATTGTTTTCTCTTAGAAGGAGCCTGCCTTTGGGCCTACAAACACACAGCCTGCTTATCTAAGAGCAGTGCTTATATAACCATAGTTTCCCAAAACACAGCCACTGCCAAATTTAAAGGAAGAAAGGAAGGAAGGAAGGAAGGAAGGAAGGAAGGAAGGAAGGAAGGAAGGAAGGAAGGAAGGAAGGGAAGAAAGGCTAGTTTATTTTTAATCAAAGACATATTTGGCTCAGAGTTCCATCTTTTTCTTTTCCTTTTAGTTAATCCTCACCCAAGGATATTTTGCCATTGATTTTTAGGGAGCCTGGAAGAGAGAGGGAAAGAAACAGAGAAATATTGATGTGAGAGGCAATCAATTGGTTGCCTCTTGCACGAGTTTCAACCAGGGCCTGCGCCAGGGAGGAGCCTGCAACCAAGGTGAGTGCTTTTGACTGGAATCGAATCAGAATCAACAGGGATCCTTTGGTCTGAAGGTTGAAGTTCTAGCCATTGAACCAAACCAGGTATGACTCATCTCTCTCTCTTTTTAAAAAGAAAAATATATTTTTTATTGATTTTTCACAGAGAGGAAGGGAGAGGGATAGAAAGTCAGAAACATCAATGAGAGAGAGACATCAATCAGCCACCTCCTGCACGCCCCACACTGGAGATGTGCCCGCAAGCAAGGTACATGCCCCCGACAGAAATTGAACCCGGGACCTTTCAGTCCGCAGGCCGATGCTCTATCCACTGAGCCAAACCGGTCTCGGCAGGCTCATTTCTTTTTAATTAAGATTCCAACTCTACAAGTGTTCTTGCCCACCCATCTCTAGGCCTGACTTGATGAGCAGCTTGATTTTTTCCCCTCCTGAGAGAAAAACCCTTAAGACGTTCCCTCTTTACACACATTAGAAACATTCAATGTAGTCAGTGCACAGAAGGTAAGGAATCTTCAGCCAACAAGGATCCTTCAGCTTTTCCAAGTATGACACAGGCTCTCCCTCCTCATCCCACCAACCAGCTCATAGTCCATCCTGCTCTGCCATCATCTGCAATTGCCAAGTCAAACATCCAGTCTTGAATGACCGGCCCCTGTGTCCTGGACAACGCCCCCTTTCCCCATCACCTCCCTGTTTAGGAAGCTGTGGTGGGCAGAAGAAAGGTCTCTCAAACATATCCATGTCTATATCCTACTGCCTAGATCCTGTGACTACGCTGGCTTACATGGCAAAAGAGAAGTTAAGGTTGCACATGGAATTAGGTTGTTAACGAGCTGACATTTAAAAGGGGAGGTCACGCCCCTTTATCTTAGTGGACCCAACATAATCATAAGGGCTCTTAAAATAGAAGAGGGAGAGAGAAGAGGAAACCATAGTGACACCATTTGAAAACAGCTCAGCCTGACATAGCTGGGTTTTAAGGTGGGGGGAAAGAGCTAGGATCCAAAGAATGCGGGCAGCTTCTAAAAGCTGGAAAAGGCAAGGAAGAAGTTTTTCCCATAGAGAAGTGGTTCTCAACCTTCCTAATGCCGCGACCCTTTAATACAGCTCCTCATGTTGTGGTGACCCCCAACCATAAAATTATTGTTACTTCATAACTGTAATTTTGCTACTATTATGAATCATAATGTAAGTATCTGTTTTCCGATGGTCTTAGGCGACCCCTGTGAAAGTGTCGTTCGACCCCCAAAGGGGTCACGACCCACAGGTTGAGAACCACTGCCATAGAGCCTCTCAAAAGCAACACAGTTCTGCTAATACTTGATTTTATCCCAGTGAAATCCGTGTCAGGTTTCTGACCTACAGAGCGCTAAGATGACAACTTTGTGTGGTTTCAAGCAGTAAGTTTGTGGTGATTTGTTAGAGCAGCCGTAGGGAAATAGAAACCGTTGGTGCAAAGCAAGTTCATGCTGCCTGGGTAGCCATCCTCCATTCTTCCTAGACTCCCAGGTTGAGGCCCAAATACATAGCCCATCCCACCTGGGTCAAGGTCCCTGTCTGCCCATGGCACCCTTCCTGGAGTTGGACATTAGATCACATTTGCAATGCCGAATCCTCTCTAGACTCAACTTACTTCTAAAATTCCCATCACAATTCTAAGACTGTTTACACAAATTGTTGTATTGATTGGCTCATAGAAAACCTTTATAAATGTGTAGAAGCAGGCCAGTTCTTCATTTATTTAAGAAATAGTTATTGTCAAGCCAAATGATACCCACATTTCCTGTAGACTCCTATGACTCTAAAAGGAGTTAAGCGTTCATGCAAATGAAAAGGTTACAGTTATTAATTCAGAGAGCTAATGTTCAAGAAAACAACTCCTTAATAAATGCCTTTGCTGTTACTTTCCTTTTTCTCAATTTGGTCTTCTTTAGAAATCAGAAGAACGAAAGATCAAAAAGCTCTAACTGACATACAGTTTGTGGTTTCGCCTTTGTAGGAAATCATTTTAATATTTTTTTAAGGCTCTTTCTTTGGTTGAAACATAAAATGTATTTCTCAGAGAATCAGCCATTTACTGGTAGCACATGCAGTAGTGAAGGCTCCAAGGTAGACTACTCAGTTCAAAATGATCCTGGCTCTGGGTCTGCTATAGAAAGAGGCATTTACTCCTTACAGCCTCTTCTTCCCCATTTGTAAAATAAGCGAAATAATAATAGCACCTGCTTTATAGAGCAGTGAGAACATTTAGTTAACACACTTAAGAAGCTTAGAACACTGCCAAGCGAACCGCAAGTGCCACGGATCACTGTCGTACTTTCTCACTCCTTTGGTTCTCCTGTCATCGTGGTTTCAATATCCTGATAACTTCTGGTCTCTCCAAAGGCCAGATTTCCCAATGCATGGCTTCCTAAGAGAAAATATGATGATGTACTTATTCCCCATGACCATCTAATGCAGAATCCATGTTTGACAACTTTGCAATGCTTCTTTTGTGCGGCTAAACTTCTTTTAATTAAGGCTCAAAGTAATACTCTCCGGTGATTTTAAAGCGTAGGTCACTCAAAATTAACTTCCTTAAGCTGTTTTATAAAATGCTTTAGAAGAGTAAATCTTCAACGTGTAAAAGGCAAGCCATCGGCATCAAGAGTCCCTGGAGTGTTTGTTAAAATATAATTTCTTGGGCCTCACTTAAGATTTAATGAATTGGAAAAGAGGCCCATAAATGTAAATGTTAACAAGCATATGGCATATACTATGTGATGCTTAGTTTAAGAACCACTGCTTTAATGTCACTGGTAGAAAGAAGTCCTCGTCCCCACCTGTTACTCTTGGGAATGGACTTTTTGCAATATTCCAAGAAAAATATATTTTTCTGAGACTCACATGGAAGAAAGAGTGATTTTTATTTGTGTGGAATTAGATCCCTGAGTTTCCAAAGTCCCCTCTCCCTCAGTCCTGCCATCAGAGAAGTCTAGCTGTGCCTTTAAAAGGGCTACAGTTAGAGTCAGTGTCCAGAGTTTCTGTTCCATGTTGGAGCAGCCCAATACATTAACAGCTTATTTTTCCCATTGTCTTCCATCAATAATCCATCAGCCTGTTGCCTGTAGGGTCCATCTTGCCATACAGGCAAATGCAAGGAAGCAAGAACAAGAGACACCCACAAGCCAAGAGCCACAGAGAAAGAATTCCTTCGTTTGAGAGATTATGTATTCCCAAATTTTCATGAGCTTTCAGTAGCCATCCCATTCTGACCAATAATCTCTGTCCCTAGATGTGACTGACAGGCACCTTTGCTAGTCACCCTAACATCACTGCACACATGTCTATTTCCCCTTTGTTGGACCTCTTCCCCCAGTGTTTTGCATGGTTTCCTGGGGAATGTGAAATTACAGCTCCCTAGTGAAGCTACTCAAATGGCCATGCTTATAATGCCAGGCCTTCCCTTTGCTGCATTCCTCTTATTAATAACTAGCTGGTTATAATGTTATCAGTAACAAATCTTTCATGGAGGACCTACCCTCATTTTATTACAGTAGATAATTCAACAGGCAAAAACAATTCTGAAGAAAGGCCAGACTTAGCTGGCTTGTACATCACCTATATAATAAAAGCCTAAACGACCATTACAGTGGAACGACCAGAACGACCAGTCACTATGATGTGCACTGATCACCAGGGGGAGGACTCTCAACACAGGAGCTGCCCCAGGTGGTCAGTGCGCTCCTACAAGGGGGGTACCGCTCAGCCAGAAGCCAGGCTCACCGCTGGTGAGAACAGCTGCGGTGGTGCGAGCCTCTCCTACCTCTGGTAGTGCCAAGCAGTCACCAGCAGGCAGGCAATAAGAAGCAAGTGATCCGGGACTGTAAGAGGGATGTCTGCCTGCTGGCTTAGGCCTACTACCCTGAAGGGTTCCAGATTGTGAGAGGGCATAAAGCGGGCTGAGGGACCCCCCGCCCAGTGCACAAATTCTGTGCACCTGCCTCTAATTCTCTTACAAGATTTTTTTAAAAATAAATCACTTATCTGCTTTCTCAAGAAAGAGAAAGAGAAAGGCCTGGCATAGTGAATAAAGTGACTCATTAACAGAGAAAAGCGTTAGTATCTCATGGTCCAGAAACTACTGGGATGAATGAATCTCATAGTGCAGACTTAGCATCACAGTGCCACGTGGTTTTCACAACACATAGCCCAATATCAGGTTCTAGATTCTAATATTACACTGTTTGAAGAGTACTCCCATGTGCTACAATATTGAAAATGATAGTGATAGCTGAATGCATTCCTTATTAATTTTCCTTCACCGTGTGATATAATTAACTGACAATTATCAGCTCTTAAAGCAAAAGGAACACTGCCTCAGCATGTTCACTGTGAAACAAGGGTTACGTGTGAAACATGTGCTAAGAATAGAAGAGTGAGCTCATCTACAGATTGAAGATGAGTTTTTCTTACCTACCTCCAAATAAGGAAAAGAAAAACCATGTTTTGGTAGGCAACGCCAAATATTTCTTAATGCTCTGTTCATTTTTATTGTGATAAATTAGTGATCAAGCCCAAATATTGAAGGAAATTAGCTTTGGGCACGTATGTCTTCATGTGGCTATTCTTTTCATATTTTTCTGATACCCAGCTGCATCAGAATCTTCAGTTTTTTCTTTTTCAAACAAAGACATCCAAACCAGATCTACAGCCTTTGAGGTGAGTGCCTAGAAAAAAGGCATTTTTTTAAACAAATTTCCCAGGTAATTCCTGTGTACATTAAACTTTATGAAACACTTCTTTGCTCAAACGGGTGTGGCTCAGTGGATAGAGTGTCGGTCTGTGGACTGAAAGGTCCCAGGTTCGATTCCGGTCAGGGGCATGTATCTTGGTTGTGGACACATCCCCAGTGGGGGGTGTGCAGGAGGTGGCTGATCGATGTCTCTCTCTTGTCAATGTTTTTAACTATCTTTCCCTCTCCCTTCCTCTCTGTGAAAAATCAATAAAATACATTTTTTTAAAAAAGAAACACTTCTTTGAGGGTATAGGAAATAAAATTGAGACAGTGAGCTATGAATCCTTTGACTTTACCTGTCTCAAAAAGATATATCTACAGCTTTATCACCTCTATTAAATTTGTACTCTCCAAAGTACCTTATCATTATTTTTAAACCTATGTATCCCCCTGGTAGTCTTTTCCTCACGTGGGAGGAAGAGGGGAGCTATTCTGTATTCACCCCAGAAACATGAGTAAAAGGTAAACCATACCAACGAAGTGATGCAATTTGTTGTTGCTGCTATCATGTTAGCTTTGTTGACTTTTGAGATTTTTTCTTGATGGAGGTAGTGTTAAATCCATCCAAGAGTGATCCCCGTCTACGTGAGTTCCTGGAGGAGACTGTCTGTGCTGGGAATTAGTCATTGGCGCCATAACTTACGAGTCCAGTTACTGGCAGTGCAGGTAGCAACCTCCTGACTGGTGACCCTTCTCACTCTCACAATTTGTCCTGGTCATTGTGATGAATGACGCTGGCTTTTGTGCAATGCCAACAGCAGGACCACACATATCACACACAGCTTCTCCCCAGCACCGACAGATGAGCTGGGATATCGACAGCACCTGTCATTCCTGCTAACTCATCCAAGTCCATGGGTTAGCTCCTTACATGACCAGTTTCCTATTTTAAATTATTTTTTAAAAATGATTTAATTGCAGGAAATTTCAAACCCAATAAAACTTTTAAATCGTTCTGATATTCCTACATTTTTACATTATAAGTACATATTAATCTGGTTTTAATCATTAATCTCCTTTTCCACTCAAATATCACAGACACTTTTCCATACATTTATTTTAATAATTATATGATGTTCCTTCAAATTAGCAAATCATAGATCACCTAAACTACCTCTATGATTAGGTGTTTGTTTATTTCCAATGTTTTACCATCTATAAATCATGTTTTTATGAATATTTGTGGTTTTATATATTTTGAAATATAACCTTGAAATGGAGCCTCGGTTCTGGGATTAACAAAGCAAAGGTTTAATGATCTTATTGATTTTTTAAAAAGGTTATGGCAGTATATAAGGCTCCAACAAAGGTATGATTAGTTCATTTTTTCATAGTATCTTTGTCAAAATAGAATATACTTCTTCGTTTTGTTTTATTTTAATATGTTCCTATTAATTTCAGATAGAGGAAGCAAAATGGAGAGTGAGACAGAAACATTATAAGAATCATTGATTGTCTGCCTCCCACACGCCCCTTACTGGGGATCAAACCCGAAACTCAGGCTTGTGCCCTGACCGGGAATCGAACCGTGACCTTCCTGTTCATGGGTCAAAGATCAACCACCAAACCACACCAGCCAGACTACTTCTTTGTTTTGGCTAATTACCTAAGCAAAAAGCACTCCCTTGCCTGATAATTTGATGTTCTTTCTCCAAATACATTCACAGTAAAGTGTCTTAAAAACAGAAACTAGGAAAGCGCAGCCAGAATCTTCGAAGACTAACGCACAAAACAATCACAACCAGTCAGCATCCGATTACAGAGGGTCCACCGCGTGCGGGGCCATGAATGCGCACTTCATACAGAGACCTCTTCCCACCCTCAGACCTCTGGACACCACAGCTGCTGTTTTCAGTCCTGTTTCATTTATTCTTTTTATTTTTTAATTTTAATAAATCTTTATTGTTCAGATTATTAGCATTGTTTCTCTTTTTCCCCCTATATCTCCCCTCCACCTTGCTCCCACCTCACCCTCTGTCCTTCCCT
Organism: Lasiurus borealis; assembly: GCA_004026805.1. Taxonomy (NCBI): domain Eukaryota; kingdom Metazoa; phylum Chordata; class Mammalia; order Chiroptera; family Vespertilionidae; genus Lasiurus; species Lasiurus borealis. The sequence goes on along the minus strand of PVJN01002663.1, from coordinate 51,525 downwards.
CCTTCCCATTGTCCTCATCCATAGGTGTACGATTTCTGTCCAGTCTCTCCCTGCACACCACCTCACTCTTTTCCCCCTGATAATTGTCAGTTCACTCCCTTTCTATGCCCCTGATTCTATTATAGTCACCAGTTTATTCTGTTCATCAGATTTTCAATTCACTTGATTTTTAGATTCACTTGTTGATAGGTATGCATTTGCTGTTCATATCAGTCCCATTTTCTTTTTAGGAAGGAGCTGAAGACCAAGAAATTCAAGGTCCATTAGTCATTTAACATACACTTATTAAACATCTCTGTGTACCTAAGGTGAGGAAAAGAACCAATAAGTCTGGGTCACCAAATAATAACAATTTTGATTAAATATACGCACATGATGGGGAGAATCTGGAAAGATGTGTCACAAAACATTAAGAACTATAATATTTGAGTGAAGGCTGACTTTTATTTTCCACTTTGTTCTTCCATTTTATTAGCATGAACACTGATGATATTTGTAATCATAAAAACCTTTCCGAAAAGACAAGGTCTGTCCTTCAAGGGATTCATAGTGAAGAAGAGCAGACGTGTCAACAGCCTGCTCAGCTTCAGACAATTCATCTGTGAGAAGGGCAGATTCCAATGGCAAGAACCCCAAACCCCTTTCCATTGTCCCTCCCCGATATTGATACTGCCACCGTGACATATTCGTTTGCCTGGAGGTTTGTTTATTTTTATTTTGTTCTACGGCAACTAGGGTTTAGACTGCAGAGGGCCCAGCCAACAATACCACCTGAACCATTTGCCTCGTGGCCGCATCCAAGGCTGCTGATGGTCCTCCCTCCTTCCTCCACCCGCAGTCCTTTGTGCAAAAGGAAACGGGGAGGTGGTGCCTGTAAGCTTTGTATCTGACACCTGGGCCTCCGAGGAGCTGTTTCAGATGCAGTTAAGTGCTTCTGGAATGTTCATCACACAGATTGCATTTTACCTGCATTAGCCCTTAAATGTGAAATACTCTACCTATTGGAGAATGATAACTGTATCATCCAAACACTGCAGCTGACGAAAATTCAAAGGGACTCTTCCTCTTGATCTAATTAGTTGATCTGGAAAAGAAATATTCAGCGATAGCCTAAGATCTCACAACCTGCCCCCCTCAAATACTCACTAAGCCGTAACATTTGAATTTTGATATATATACACCCACGATTGATTGGTTTGTAGTCCTACAGTAATAATATCCTGGGGAAGCCGAAACTGGTTTGGCTCAGTGGATAGAACGTCAGCCTGGGGACTGAAGGGTCCCAGGTTCGATTCCTGTCAAGGGCATGTGTCTGGTTGTGGGCGCATTCCCAGTGGGGGGCGTACAGGAGGCGGCTGATTGATGTCTCTCTCTCATCGATGTTTCTGGTTCTCTATCTCTCTCCCTTCCTCTCTGTGAAAAATCAATACAATATATTTTTTTTTTTAATCCTGGGGAAAATTAGAACTCTTTTGATTTCTCTAATTTTGTCAATAATTTTAGTCTCTGTCCATATAATTAGGGGAGGGACCGTGGCCAATATGGCGACATTCCTGACAGTCCTTATAGTAGTGAGCCAGAGTGAGTAATGAATAAACCCTGATCAGAAGATTAAGTGACTGTTGCAACTGGGGTTAGGAGATCATTTTTTAAAATCTCAAAAACAATATAGAATAATAATTTTCCTATTATAAACCATAAAGTGATTAACTAAATTTCACAGTTATTCAGCCACAACTTCTGCCAAATTTCTTGGTTTGGTTGCCTTTCTAATATTTGTCCTGCCTTCTATCTCCCTCCCCTACCTGATCCAAAATGGAATTCTTAATTGCTCAGTGACAAAAGCAACTGAAGCATATGTGTGATAGAGGGTCCATTTTGGATTATTTTATGTCCCTGTCCTCCTTTATTCAGCTCACTTTCTGTCCAAAATATCACTTGTCATCAAAAGTCTGTGTCAATTCAAGTCACTCTCCTCAAACTAAGAAGTAACCTAGGAGCTTAACAAGAGGGCGTGTGATTTAGAACGAGGATGACTTGAGCTCACGTCTTCACACCGTAGCATGTCTCCCTCTGCTTAGTTTTTGTCTTCTTTCGTCAGCCCCAGGCTTGCATTCCCAAAGAGAAAAGAGATAAGAAGCAGTGAGCCATGGGGACAGTGAGGGAGAGGATGGTGGATCTGAATGGACTCACTATGGAAATATCTCACGATGGAAGGTAAACTCATTCTGGAAACTCTGCACTGGGCTTAGGTCTAAACTCTCAGTGCTGACTGCTGGATTTAGTCATTACGGGTCTGGGAATGGTATATGAGATCTCGAAAAATTCAAGAAAAAGGTTGTCCCACATACATTCTTCAGGCTCACCTTCCTCAGTGGCTGGCACTCTGGCAAAGGCCACTGTGGGCATTGGGGCCACACACTGGTGCTGTCCCATGGTGTGGCTGCTGAAGTGATGGTGAGGACACCCAGAGCATCAGCTGAGCCACTCAGCTCTTTCCCATTCATGCACCAGGTGGTGTTTGCCTCCCAGCTTCTTGAGGAGCATACCTCCTGCAGTCAGTTACCAAAATGGGGAGGGGGGAAGAGAGAAAAAGAAAAGAGTGAAGGAAAGGAGAAATTTAAGAAAGAGAAATGGAATCTTGAATTCATTCATAAATGGAGCTTTCTCCTGACCCACGATTGAAGGGTTACAAGATTTACAAATAGAAATGAGATGTGAGTTTTTGATCAAGTGCCACATCAAGGGCTACCACCACTGTGAATTTTCAGCAGAAATCCATGAAAAAAGGTTTCTTCACCTTCAATGAGAGCTATTTCTGGGATTATTGTTTCTATTTATGAATGGAATGATTTGGAGCATATGTACCTTGGATAAAGAAGACAAATCCCAGACTCTAGAAGAGAGATTGCATGCTATTCATTAAGACCAGTGATAAATATAAGCTACAATCTATTTTAAAGCAGCTACTTAAATCATAGGCATTTCCAAAGGCAAATAGTGTATTGAGGTACACATATGTGGTTATAAAACAAGTGTTTTCGTATTTTGTAGAATAAGTATATTTGGCCAATTGGCCACATAACAAACTATCATAGGGTCATCTTATTTTCCCAAGGACATAGACTTTTAAATCTCACATATAAAATTTCATATTTCAAAATGTCCTTTAGTGAACTCAGTTCAAAATAATGGTAAAAAAAATACCAGGTGTGTAGCATCTAAGATCCCAGGTCATAGCATCTAAAAATCAAAGTCTACTCTCTGTAAAAAATCAATAAAATATTTTAAAAATTTTAAAATCAAAGTCTAAACCAGGAACATATCACTGGCAGCTGTAGCTTTTGCCCCAACTCATCCGCACCTGCTCACTGCATTTGCAGCTTTTCTCGGGGCAGCTCCTTTTCTTTTACCTCACACCTCTCCCTGCATGCATCCCATTCTTTTTGTTATTTTAATTTTCACCCCAGAGTATTTTCCCATTGATTTTTTTAGAGAGAGTAGAAAAGAGAGGGAAAGACAGAGAGAAACACTGATGTGAGAGAAACACATTGATTTGTTGTCTCCTGCATGCACCCCAACCTGGACCCGAGCTATGGAGGAGTCTACAACCAAAGTACATGCCTGTGACCAGAACAGAATAGGACCGTTGGGTCTGCAGGCCGATGCTCTACTCACTGAGCTGAACTGGCTAAGGCTACAAACCCATTCTCTCCACCCACAAGCCATACAGCTTGTCCAGGATTGGAGTTTTCATCAACACCAGTCCCCCGTGTCTGCCTCTGGTTTAGGGCACCCTACATAATATAGGTTATATCTGTTACATATTGAGTTTATATATTTATCATGTCATATTTTATATGAGTATACATAATGTCACCCCAATAGTGGGTGCTGCCTCTAAAAATACCAAAATTCATAATTCTGTCCATTTGGGTTCCCAAGTTGTGTAAGATAAGCTATCTGATTTATCTTACATCAAATCTGTAAGTCTTCCATTTTGAAATTTCTGTCACAAAGATAATAATAATGGTGGGCTATCTTTCACTTACCACTTAAGTTGTATCGGAAAAGATTCCTATCTATCCTCTCATTTAATCCTCACACAACCCCATACGTGGGACCTTCATGGCATGCCTCACTTGGAGTTACTAGTTAGTGACACAAACATGAGTTTCAGACCCAGTTTTCCATGCTCTGGGCCCCTCCACACTATAAAACAAGTTGGGGTGTTTGAAACTTTATGTGCCTTGGGTGAAGAACATAATCTAATAAACCGCTGAATAACGGATAAACTCCCGATACTACCACAGAGTGTGACCACAGAAAGCAGACACACAGCAAGCGAATCAATCCAGAATAACTATGTTCTTGGCATTTTAAGGAGACCTTTGTTTTTTCTCTCAGTAATAAACTCTTGGGTAAATACACTACTTCACATCTGCCCTGACTGTTCCTTTTGCAGGCCCCAACCAAAAGTAAATATTACCAACTGGCAGTTCTGGAATCCTGGGTGTATGATACCTTTAAGAGCATCAGGGGACCACTCAATCCACTGCCTTGAAAATCAAGTGATTTCCTGCTAGAAATGATGCACAGCCAGTAACAGAGAGGAGAGATGGAGCACCGAGTGAGCTTCCCATACCGTCAATCAGATGAGATCGCTTCCCAGCGCGAGTCCCTACACGGTTTTCCAGCCAGTGGCAATCTAAGTCCTTCCAGATCCAGCCCCATTTCTCATTCTCTTGTTTCCTATCCTCCATACTCTCTCCTCTCCGGGGTTTCCCTCACGTTGCCTCTGGCACTTCATTTGGGTTCTACTTCATCACTTTCCCCATCCCTCTCACCTTCCCTCAAATTAGATGTTATATGTATATGTTCACTTGTTTTCTTCTCTCCTCCAGCATACTCCATGAAGGATAGCACCCGACTGTCCACTACAATAACCCCAACACCCAATAAATACCTTTTGACACAAAAATATCTACTGAACCAATAGAGGGATGAATGAACGAATTTTCCCAGACCTGGAAATGTATAGGGCACTTCTTAGCTGGTCACCTCCAGATGAAATTCACTCTGCCCTCTCAGCCCCTTGCCCATGCCCGCACACAATGACCAGCCACCTTTTAATTCAGTGCCTTCGGGCTGGAAGGTGAAAATCAAACTCTTCCCTCTCTTCTTTATTCAGCTCCTTCCCTTTTCCCATTGGTGTCAGCACTTCAAAGAAAATGACTTTCCCCCTCAAGAGCCAGCCAGATACTACCTACAAATTGTTTTTGCCATTTTTTCACTCCTCTTATTTGACCCACTGAAGGGTTATACTGCAATTAAATGGCTCACCCATACACACACACACACACACACACACATACACACACACACACATCCTAGCAAACACAGTAAAAACCTAAAAAAAAAACCTCACGGGCATACAGGATGAAGGAGGAGACACAGGAAAATATACCACAATTGCATGATTGTTTTACAGCTGAAATACAAGGATGGTCGGTGATTCTACAACAGGTAAAATAAAAATGCCACTCCCACTGTAGACATAGTTATTACCCAGATGTCCCGGCCTATCTTCCAATCCAGTCCAACTCCAGAAACAGCCACAGACCCAATCAACAGAACCCCTCCTGACTGGACTGGCGAATAAAGGGAGCGTGGTAGTTTCAAGAATTTACACACCCCGAGCCCGAACATATTGTAACAGCCACTGATAACTACATACTCCGAACCCAGCCTGTATCTTCAGGGAAGCTTGGATCATCCCCAGAACTTGACCTGGGTTAGAAACTGTGGGCCCTTGCAAAGATAAAATGTGTAAAGTGTTGATGTCTCAGTTTCTCTTTGTGTGCCCCCCTAAATAACTAGCACCTGCTGAAACCGGTGTGGCTCAGTGGATAGAGCGTCGGCCTGTGGACTGAAGGGTCCCAGGTTCGATTCCGGTCAAGGGCATGTTTCTTGGTGGCGGGCACATCCCCAGTAGGGAGCATGCATGAGGCGGCTGATCGATGTTTCTCTCTCATCCATGTTTCTAGCTCTCTATCCCTCTCCCTTCCTATCTGTAAAAAATCAATAAAATATATATTTTAAAAAACAATAAAATAACTAGCACCTCACCAGGATGACACAGGTGCCTGCTGCAGGCACTGGCCTTGACTCTTGCCAGTGGCTCCCGTGTTCTGCAGGAAACAGTCCGGTGCTTCCCTAGGGAATGCAAGGCTGCAGCTTTCTGGGGAAGTTTCCCAAATGACCGGCCTATAACGTCTGGCCTTCCCTTGGCTTATTTCTCGTTATTAATAACTCGCTCATTACAACGGCACCAAAAGTACATCCTCAGAGATGCTGAACCGCTGCTTTTACCTGGATTCACTGAAAGCAGTCATTTCCTGTCGCCTCACCCTGAGCTGCTCACCTCCTTTTTGAGAAGTATCGTCAGACGAGATGACCAATCACTGAAGAGAAAGCAGACTCAGAGGAGAAACCGTTTTCTCACTTTAGGGGGCTGTCTTGAAATTCCTCTGAGAGAGGAGCCTGCCACATCACAGCCACACGTGGTCGCTGCTTTCCAGAGCACCCCCTTCCCGGCGACCTCCATGCAGCTGGGAGAACTCATTCCACCCTCTTCCTGGTGGCTCTGCCCGGGGGACCACACACATTGCCTCCCCAAGGACCAGGGGCAGGGAAACCGAGCAGGCTTCACTCTGACTCTTGACCCTGCAGCTAATCCCGCAGGGACATAAGTGTCCCTCATTTGAGACATGGACCACATGGAGCAGGCCCTGGCAGGAAGGAAGACCTTTGGCCCCATCCCCACATGCCCTTCAGAAGAGATCATGGCATCAGCCGGACAGAGGACAGTCCCGGCTCACCAAGTGTGCTTTCTCTTTCACCTCTCAGCCCTCGGTTGTCCATGGCAACCTGAGCTTTCAGAGGATCCTGAAGGGATGACGAAAAGCTGTCCATGCTCCAATCTGCTGGCAGCATGGGAAATAAGGTGTTGTTGCTGAGACTGGTTTGGCTCAGTGGATAGAGCTTCGGCCTGTGGACTGAAGGGTCCTGGGTTCGATTCTGGTCAAGGGCATGTATCTTGGTTGCAGGCGCATCCCCAGTGGGGTGCGTGCAGGAGGTGGCTGATCAATGTCTCTCTCTCATCGATGTTTCTGGCTCTCTGTCCCTCTCCCTTCCTCTCTGTGAAAAATCAATAAAATATGTTAAAAAAAAAAAAGAAAAGAAAAGAAGGTGTTGTCGTGAATTGGGGAATTTAAAATAATCTTTGGAAAGGGGCATAGAAAGGGAGTGGACTGACAGTTCTGAGGGGGAAAGGGGTGAGGGGGGTGCAGGGAGAGACTGGACAAAAATCATACACCTATGGATGAAGACAATGTGGGAGGGGGGGGTTAGGGCAGAGGGAGGGGTGGGAGCCAGGTGGAGGGGAGCTATGGGAGGAAAAAAGAGGAACAATTGTAATAATCTGAACAATAAAGATTTATTAAAATTTAAAAAAATTTAAAAAAATAAAAAAAAATAAAAAAATAAAATCATCTTTGGAGCGTATGGCACATCGAGCCAAGTTATTTTCATCACGCATAGCTCTTAGGTTCTTTCTGGTGGAGAATGTCAACTGCTGAAAAAATGGTAGATGTGCACGCGTATTAACTACTCTTCCACGGCCTCTCTACCTGGTTACAGTGAAAGTAAGTCTCGTGCCCACTTCTGCCACCATGTGTACCGACAAATTCATTAGCAAGCAAGAGCAACACAGTAGATGCCACTCCTCTTTCAGCTCCAAGGCCCAGCTCTCTCTGTTCCTTCGTGACAACGCATCACCTTCCATGAAAGATTTCTGTGAGGTGGACAGAACACTCCACCGACAGGATTCTGCTCCTCTGACAGTGTTAGCCAACCAGAAACCCTCTTCAATGCATGGCTACAGATAGGATTGTGTAGAGCAGTGGTTCTCAACCTTCCTAATGCCGGGACCCTTTAATCCAGTTCCTCATGTTGTGGTGACCCCCAACCATAAAATTATTTTCTTTGCTACTTCCTAACAGTAATTTTGCTACTGTTGTGAATTGTAATGTAAATATCTGTGTTTTCTGATGGTCTTAGGTGACCCTATGATGGGGTCAATGGACCCCCCCAAAGGAGTCGCGACCCACAGGTTGAGAACCACTGGTGTAGAGATTGTCTTGAGCACCGTCCTTAAAGATCAGGCTCCCGAATTCACTATCTCCCAGAATTCGTTTCTGCAGAGCAGGAAGTATCTTACAAAGTAAAATATATTAGACACTACGTGTCTTGAAGACATTCAGTTTTATCAATGTGAGCTCACTTCTGGTGTCTGGAAAACAAGCAAAAATTCACTACATAAATATATCTGACACTCCAACTGGTATGGAGCAAGGAACCTGTAGCAGCCAACTTTGTGGAAGGGCTTTTCTTAAAAAAAAATGCTGCATCCGGTTTGGCTCAGTGGATAGAGCATTGGTCTTCGGACTGAAGGGTCCCAGGTTCGATTCCTGTCAGGGACAGGGACCTTGGTTGTGGGCACATCCCCAGTAGGGGGTGTGCAGGGGGCAGCTGATCGATGTTTCTCTCTCATCAATATTTCTAACTCTCTACCCCTCTCCCTTCCTTTCTGTAAAAAAATCAATAAAATATATATATATATTTTTAAAATGCTGCATCCACCTTCAGATGTGGATTTTCCTAGCATCTGACTACTCCGAGATAGGAGCACTGGCTAACTACAAACTATATAATATCACAGTGTTCTGGGCTGCAATACTTAAAATTAAATTGCATGCATCATAATTGGATGGGAAAGAATAGAGTTTTCATAATTAATAATGAATGGTAATTATGTTTTAAATATATTTTTTTTTTATTTCAGAGAAGAAGGGAAAGGAAGGAAGGGAGAGAAACATCGATGATGAAAGAGAATCATTGATCAACTGCCTCCTGAACATCCTACACTGGAAATTTAGCTCCCAATCCAGGCATATGCCCTCACTGGAAATCGAACTGTGACCTTTTGGTTCATAGGTCAACACTCAACCACTGAGCCATGCAGGCCAGGTAAGCATTGTTTTTAAAGCTAATTTAACTCCCATCCTCCTGCGTTGGCAGACATGAAAGAAGGCAGTGTGGAAGCTCAGAGAGCTCTACCAACGGGCCCAAGACCACAGCCCTGTAAAACTCCCTGTGTAAGGCCTTCTTGCTAAGGGGTGAGGTCAGTAAGAGACCGGTGTGTGTGTGTGTGTGTGTGTGTGTGTGTGTGTGTGTGTGTGCGCGTGCGCATGCACACAAGGGCATGTGTGTGCGTGCCAGGTGCCTATGCACTGCTTGGTGAGGTAAATATTTCCTTGTCATTTTTATTGTGGTTTGTTGGTTTGTTCCCCATGTGGGTTGAGGTCATCTTCCAATCTCCACTCCACCCTTGAGTGAAAGAGTCCTTCCTGGAAGAGCAAATCTGAAATAAGACCAAGTCTCTAAGGTTAAACATCAAGAAACTCTAGAGCCCCGGATTACAGACACTTCTCAGAGTCACAGCCAGAAAAGAGACTAACACCGGATCCTCAATATGTTGTCAGCTAATAGTTGACACTAAAACCACGTAAAAGGCAGCGTTTGGAAATGTTGGCAGTACGTGATTTGATCAATAAATTGACTGAGTGTATGCTTATGATTATCATCAATAAGTTTTCCTATAGATCAGTGGTTCTCAACCTTCCTAAGGCCGTGACCCTTGCATACAGTTCCTCATGTGGTGGTGACCCCCAACCATGAAATTTTGCTACTGTTATGCATTGTGATACAAATATCTGCATTTTCCAATGGTCTTTGGCGACCCCTGTGAAAGGGTTGTTTGACCCCCAAAGGGGTCGCGACCCACAGGTTGAGAACCACTGCTCTAGATGTTTTTGGATTGTGAACACATCCTTTGGTCCTTCAGAATTGTAGCAAATATAATCTCAGCTTTCGATCTGAAAAGCTGTCCTGCTGAAGTGGGACTTTATTTGTTGTTTATTGTTCCAGGAGGAAAGCTTAATTCAAGGAGTAGAGAGAACCTAAGAGAATCTTCCTAACCATCAGAGCTGCCCAACAGGGAATTATAACGTTTTAAAACAAAATTGTATTCCGGTCACTATGATTAAGTTGCTCTTGGTTCTTTATATTTTTCCTGTATTTTCAAGTGCTTATGCTCCTGCATTCCCGTTCTTCCTTGCCTGTTAATACTCCTCTCCTCCCGTGTCCAAACACAAATCCTTAAACACAAGTTCATACATTCCCAACACATATCATTCTGAACACTTGTGCATCTTGATTTCTTCTGAGATAAGATTCCAAATGGAACTTTTACTAATAAACGGTGTAGCAGATGAGGCAAGGAATAAAGTCTAGCGACATAGAAGAGATCCATTTGTGAAATATAATTGCTCTGTCAGCTAAAGGGAGGCATTTTTCCAATGTCAGTTGGGGCCTTTTAAATTCTACCTTTTAATACATCCAAGAACATCATCTCTCACTCTGATAGACTTTGCCTCTGCAAACCCTGCTCTTATTTCTAGCCCAGATTCTCTGGCTGAATTGTAAATACCCTACAGTTACCTTTTTGCCTCCCTTGAAGATCGCTATTAGTGGACCCTGGAGTACCTTGTCATGCTCAGCGCCTGAAGCTCATGTACTGCTGCAGGTGTTAGAAGATTTTCTTTTTTAGCAAAATTAGGCTATTTTTTTATTTCTTTATTGATTAAGGTGTTACATATGTGTCCTCATTTCCCCCTTAGTCCTCATACCCCCCACTCTTGCACTCACCCCCCTGTTGTCTGTTTTCATTGATTAGGCTTATATGCATGCATACAAGCCCTTTGGTTGATCTCTCTCCCTTACCCTCACCCTCCCCTACCTTCCCTCTGAGGTTTGGTGATATGCTTGATGTTTCTGTCTCTGGAACTGTTTTTGTTCATCAGTTTATGTTGCTCATTATATTCCATAAATAAGTGAGATCACGTGGTATTTTGTTTTCTCTGGCTGGCTTATTTCATTTAGTGTAATGCTCTCCAGTTCCATCCAGGTTGTTGCAAATGGTAGGAATTCCTTCTTTTTGAGTGCAGTGTAATATTCCATTGTGTAGAGGTACCACAGGTTTTTAATACACTCATCTGCTGATGGGCACCTAGGCTGTTTCCAAATCTTAGCTGTGGTGAATTGTGCTGCTATGAACAAATGGGCGCATATATCCTTTCTGATTGGTGTTTCTAGCTTCTTGGGATTATTGGGTCAAATGGGAGTTCCATTTTTAGTATTTTGAGGAAACTCCATCCTGTTCTCCACAGTGGCTGCACCAGTCTGCACTCCCACCAGCAGTGCATGAGGGTTCCTTTTTCTCCACATCCTCACCAACATTTGTCATTTATTGATTTGTTGAGGATAGCCATTCTGACAGGTGTGAGATGGTACCTCAATATCATTTGGATTTGCATCTTTTGGGTGCAAATTAGGCTATTTTGCCTCCTGCTCCAAGCTGGTGTTATATAGCCTTGATGGTCAATGCCAGTCTGCCTCTTCACCAAGAAGCCCCGCATCCCTCTGGAAGTTTCTTTTCCCCATAAGATGTTGCTCCTAACTCAGCTCACTCAGAAATTAGAAATAGTTGACAAATCTTGAACCCAGTTAGCTCAGCCCTGCCTGACTGAGGGTGGTAATTGCTAACTTCCTTAGATTTTCTTTTGGTGACTCAACCCTTGGCAATTCTGGGGGAAGTGCTTTGCCAAACTCTTAGTTCTACTGTGTTAGAATATGAAAATACTTGATTGTGTAATGAAGAGAAAAACACATACTTTCCTCTAAAATAAGAAGGAGATTGCATTACATCACTGGAAGATGCCTTCCAACATGATGTAATTATGTACTAAACAGCAGAGTCTCTGTCTACCTAAGAAGCTTTAAAAGCAGGGAGCATAAAACTCACGCTCAAAGTCCAATGTGTGTTCAAGAACAATGGTGCTTGAGAAACATTTACCACGCGTGTGCCCTGAGCGTGCACCGGCAATTGGGAAACCCAACAGAGAGGCCCTCCTTTGGGGGTCTGGTTTACAAAAACTGAGTTCCCAGGACACACACTGAAAAGCGCCCCTCAGAAAAGCAAAAATCTGGAACACAATCAGCCCAATGAGACCTTTTCAAATGAAACTCAGTTTCAGGAGGAAAATGAGAACAATTACTGCTGTGGGAACATGTTTAGTGTGGAAAGACATAAAGAAGAGAAAGAGAACTCTGGGAATGAGAAAGTGGAGAGCAAACAAAATAAAAGACCTGGGAGAAGTGGATCCGACACACACATGTACCACAAGGCCACCCAACCAGCTGTCGAAAGCAGCAAGGACTTCTCCAGGAACCTACTGCCCGGGCACATTCCTCTTCCCTTCTCCCCTCCCTCATCAGAGCTCCCAGAGAGCAGTGCGTGGCACAAAGAAACTTTAGGTACACCCCTGCATATGAGGTGTGTTTTCTGGTTAATATCTTTGATATTTCTATGCTTATCCTAGTTGTTTTTTCATTTCATTTAATTTATTTTTATTAATCCTCACCAGAGGATATTTTTCCATTCATTTTTAAGGAGAGTAGAAGGGAAGGGGGAGAGACAGAGAGAGAGAAACATTGATGTGGGAAAGACATCTCGATTGGTTGCCTTCCACATGCCCAACCAAGCCAGAGATTGAACTTGCAACCGAAGGAAGTGTCTGTTGACTAGAATCAAACCTGGGTTCAGTTCACAGGCCGGTACTCTATCCACTGAGCAAAACCTGCTAAGGCGTACTTTTAAAATTAATTTCCCTTCCTTTTCCTCTCTGACATTTTGTTAATGATATCCATTATATAATAAATTCAAATAATAACAGGGTGGGGCAAAAGTGGGTTTACAGTTGTTCATATGGAAAATAATTAATAAATAATAATATAAGAACAAACTCTGTGTTAGTGTACTCACAACTATGAAACTACTTTCTCCCCATGCTATATTAAAACATGTCTCTCCAATGAATTTTTCAGTATTTGCAGAGGGGGATACAAAGATAAATTTGGGCCCTCGCTGGTTTGGCTCGGTAGATAAAGCATTGGCCTTCGGACTAAAGGGTCCTGGGTTCAATTCTGGTCAAAGGCACATGCCCAGGTTATCAGTTTGATTTCTAGTGGGAGGCATGTAGGAGGACACCAATCAATGATTCTCTGTCTCTTAATATTTCTAACTCTCTCTCCCCCTCCCTTCCTCTCTGAAGTCAATAAAAATATATTTAAAAAATAAAATTAAAAAAAAAACATTTTAAATTAAAAAAGATAAATTTAGCAATCTTCACTCAAGTTATTTATACTCTAACACATATAATGAAGCATTATAAAATAAATTAAAGTAATAAATATAATATGTAATAAAAGCAAAATATATATATTTTACACAAAATGCAATCAACTTAAGTAATAAATAAAATATACAACAAATATAAAACAAATACATATAATACAACAAACAATAAATTAATACACAAATAAACACAATATACAATAAAGTCAAAGAATAGATCAAATAAATTACAATACCAAAAAATAATACAAAATACAATAACTTAAAAAAATACAACACACTCAAGTAATTACATGCTAGCCTATATAATAAAGTGTGAAATGTAATACTCACTCTTGGTGCTGTGAGGATTAAATTTCCATTTCTTCCCTGACTCTAAAGGGAAAACAGTCTCTCTGATCTTGCGTATCCTTATTTGTAAAATGAGAAGGCAGCGTTGGTCTGTATCATCTCTACGGTTTTTGTAACTATAAACATTCTATAGTCTGACAAATATTTCATGTTTGAGGAGGAAGAGTGAGAACACAAACACTGTTGGCGGCCTACCTACTACAGAGGCTCCTCTTTCCTTCCTGGATAGTCTCCCTCCTACTTACCAAAAGAACCTAATTTTAGTTAGGACACAGTATGCATGTGCCAGAAGCAGCCATGCTGAGAGGAACTCTGGGTAAGTCTTTAAAAATTGAGAGACTTGGGCCTGGCTGGTGTTGCTCCATGCCTGAGTATCAACCCAGGCACTGAGAAGTCTCCAATTCAATGCCCAGCAGGGGGAATGCAGGAGACAGCCCGTCAATGTTGAGGTTTCTTCCTCATCAATGTTTCCATCTCTCTCTCCCTCTCCCTTCCTTTCTCTCTAAAAATCAATGAAAACCTTTTTTTTTTTAATTGGGAGACTTGGCTCTCAGTTGGCCATTAAGACTATCATTGTCATATCCCTAGAACATGCAGGTGAATCTGGAGGTGCAGCAGCCAACTTGTGGGGATTTGGCAAAGAAGAGGTCAAAATCTTACAATTTCGGAGAGAGGTATGAAAAGAATCAGCCAGGGTGATTATGGCACCCCTGGATTATCTTCTCCCAGATATGGGGGTGGGGGGAAATGAAAGGTTAGAAACACAAATAAAATCCTATTTATCTAAGCCACTGCTAGTTGTAACATCCAATGGAAACCCAATGCAATAAAACACAAAAAGAGTGAAGAAAGCTAGAATCACGTCCACATATCATTTTTTAAGTTACCAGAGGCCTGGTGCATGAAATTCATGCATGGCGGGGGTGGGGGGGGAAGGATTCCCCCCAGCCCAATCTGCACCTTCTCCAATCCAGGACCCCTTGGGGGATGTCCAACTGCCAGTTTAGGCCCTATCCCAGGGATTGGGCCTAAACCGGCAGTAGGACAAACCTCTCACAATCCTGGACTGCTGATTCCTAATTGCTCACCTGCCTGCCTGCCTGATGGCCTCTAACTGCCCCTCTTTGCTGGCCTGATTACCCCTATCTGCCCTCTCTGCTAGCCTGGTCACCCCCAACTGCCCCCACCTTGCCAGCCTAGTCGCCCCACACAACCTGCTTGTTCAGTCGTTTGGTCATCCCTCACTAACCCCCCTGCCACCCTGGTCCTAGGCAGCCATCTTGTGAGGGTGTGATGGTCAATTTGCATATTACCTCTTTATTATATAGGATATTTAAAATGAAACATAGATGTCTTCATGCAAAGAGGCTTACCTGTCTTTGGAAACAGAGATAAGAAAGATGAAAAAACATCTCACCATATTCTATACACCAACAGGTAACTGTATAATGAAGCACTTTCAAGCACCCTGAGTTTTGAAACCTGAATAGTAATTTTTAATGTCTAGCATCATCCGTCATTTCTATCACAAATGACTATCTTTAAGTGGGTCCTGTCTCTGAATTTTAAGTATGAAAACGGCCACAGTCTCCAGCAGGTCACTCATTCCCTGGGAATAAGAGCTTTGATACCAGTGGAACATTTGCCTTCTCTGACCTGTCCGCAGGGCGGTAGCCCTGTGCAGAGATCAGGTTTAGGAGGAGCACAAATGGGGATGGGTTAAACCTTATGATAGACAGGAACACCCCTGTAGTTCCTAGGCCTCAAATCTTTAATTGCATTGTTGGTGCCCAAAAATGAGCAGACCAGTTAAAAAGCTGGATTTTTTTAAAATTAAATAATGAATGATCCCTTAAAGAAATTCCCTAAGCTTCTTTAAGAAGTTGGGTATAACCTACAAGGAAAGTTTTCATCTTTGTTTCTTTTTCCCTGATGAAAAGAAGAGCAACTTGGGGCAGAGAGGAGATAAACCATGTCTTATTTCTCCCCTTACTTCTCCCAGGTACACACACGCACAACCTTTCCCCAGCTGAGAATCTGAGCACTTTGAAGCAGTAACTTTTTCATTCATCATGACCTCTAACTTTTATAGCTTCTTCGCTCAACATTTTAAAATATTTATGGAGATTACTGAGCCAAACTGTGTGTATCCAGATCCCATTTCCACACTCAGTCACTCTGTGAGCTAGACAAGTCAGTTAGCTTTCTGTGTCTGTAAAATGGGGAGATAATAGTTCCCACAGTATTGTTACATGATTTGGGCAATTCACTTAATTTCCTTTTTTTAAATATATTTTATTAATTGTTTACAGAGAGGAAGGAAGAGGGATAGACAGACAGAAATATTGATGAGAGAGAGACATCTATCAGCCGCTTCCTGCACAACCCCTACTGGGGATGTGCCCGAAACCAAGATACATGCCCTTGACCAGAATCAAACCTGGGACCTTTTGTCCGCAGGCTGATGCTCTATCCACGGAGCCAAACCAGTTCAGCTCACTTAATTTCTTTGTGTCTCAGAAATCCCATGGTTGTTGGCAAATTAATTAAGTTCTTCTGAAGTTAAAAAAGCGTTTGTCCTAGAGCAAGTGTTCATAGAATACCTGCTATAGTTACCAAGACCAGGGAAATGGGAAAAATTGCTGTAGTTCTTTTTCTAGAATTATAAGAATTTATCCTTTAACTTAACAAGAAAGTACCCCTAGCATGTAACATTTCTCATATATGTTTTCACAGTGCCTCGTTCCTAGGTGCCATAGCGTGTTTTCCTTCCTGCAATGGCTGCCTTTGCAAGATTTCCCACACCACTCCTGGCTAAACACTGTCCCAGTCTCTTCTTTCCAAAGCCACAGGGACCAAATGCTGTGCTATTAGCTTTTCTAAATTTTGGGGGGTTGTGGACAGATATTACAATACGGTACACAATCAGCAATACAAAACCTTAAAACTAAATACAGCGGTACCTCGAGATACGAGTTTAATTCGTTCTGTAACCTTGAGGCGTGGGAACCTATGAGACGCTCAAGTCGCAATAAACTGGTGGGTCGTGTGCAGCCGGCCGATCCGCGCGATGACTCCTATCTCAAATGTTGCTCGTATTTCAAAGCAAAAATCACTTGCTCAATGGCTCGTATCTCAAAAATCTCGTATGTTAGGGCACTCGTATCTTGAGGTACCACTGTACTAGACTCACTGCTTTAAAAACCCACCAGCCATTTCCTGCGATGAATAATTTCCCTCCAGTTTGTTCGCCTACCATTTGCTCAGCCTCTTTACCTCCCACTGCCCCCTCTCCTCTCATGAATAGATACCAACCTCTGAGACCGCAATGGCACCATTTCTTACCCAGAACATTTTCATTCTCAGCAGTCCACCTCAGGATAAATTCCTAAAATGACTGAAGGCATCTTCTTCCCACCCTTTTCAGGCTCAAACCATAGGCAGCTGCTTTGCAGTGTTACATCATGAAGTTAGGTTCTCTGCCTGCTACTGTTGCAAAGAAGCTCCTATATTTCATGGGTTCCTTCTCCTGCTGCCTCCAGAACCTACATTCAAAGACCTGCCCAGCATGTCAGACCTTCATGGATGGCTCTCTGGGTAGCAGGCCCTCTTTAGCGCCTGAGAAACAAGGCAAAACACATGGTGTCTTCCCTGGAGAAGCTCAGAGAGAAGCTGAAGACATGGATGTTGGCACATCACTATAAGGCACTGTGATCACGGCCACCGTTGTGTACAAAGTATGATGGGAATGAAGTGCCGTCCTGTCAAGTATGATCTTCAAACATTTAAATGTGCCTTTAGCACAGGTGCGGCTACCTTGGTCAGGTAACAACACACCGACACAAATACCTTTTGGCATACAAGCGAATCTGTGCCAGTTCTAACTCCCACCCGAGTGTGCAAAGTTTCAGCCTTGTAAAAATGGTGCTAGGCGTAGTCATAGTACTTTTCTAAACACATGTTTTCATTTTGGGAAAATATTGTCAAAAGGAGGAAGTGACATTTTCACTCGTGCAGTGGGGTTTCCTTTGTGTTTCCCTAAAGAGATAGCAAGTGGATTCTGCTTACATTCCCACTCGCTCCTCAGACAAAACCAGCGGTGCATCCTCTGCAGTAGTTCATACAAAAATCACACAACATCCCAGGCTAACACACTCCAATGTTACTGCGCTCACCAGCTTTCATCGCTGAAATAGCTGGGCAAACACTGATTCAGCAATCTTTAGCACCCTAAGTAGCACCATCAACCTCAGTATCTCCTCAGGGAATAGTCTGGTGGTTAGAATGCGACTGTGAGTCATAGAAATGCTAATCCTAGCTCAGGCCCTGACTCATTCTGTGACCTGTGCCCCCTGTTCTCCACCCATGGGTTTCCCTAGATATTGGGGTACACTCCTCTATTTACCTGATACAACTAATGAGCTGCTGAGAGATTATCTGCCAATAAGCTAAGGTCCCAGGACCTTCTATACTGCTGCAAACTACGTGACCCAAATTCAGACACATGAAATAGTTGTTTGAAACACAGAGGTCATCAGCGCTCAAATATTTACCGGAGAAAGGATCTCATTTAGAAATTAGGCAAACATTTTCAAAGCAGAGAGCAGGCTGCTGAACCTCAGAGGGAAGGCAAGGGAAGGCAGGTGGGAAGAGATCGACATATGAACTTGTATGCATAGATGCCTAACGTGAACACAAACAATAAGATGGTGAGGGCACCACCTGTGGCTAGTTTCTGGTGCGAATGCTTTCAGGCAGGCAGAAATTTTGGGAATTAAAGATAATTTCTATGTAATAAATAAATCCCTCATGGTAATCCCCCCACACACATCCTAGGATCCCAAATAAACAGAAAAAGAATTTCTGAGAGTGATGGGGACAGGAGTGGGCTGGACAAGGTTAATGGGGTAAAATAGAGGACCTATTAATACTATCAACAATAAGGATTTAAAAAATAAATAAATAAATAAATAAATAAAACCATGGGTGGGGGGAGAGCAGGTCAGGTGTGATTGAACAAAAATAAGAGAATCTCTATTTTTTAAATATATTTTATTGATTTTTTACAGAGAGGAAGGGAGAGGGGTAGAGAATTAGAAACATTGATGAGAGAGAGACATCGATCAGCCGCCTCTTACACACCCCCTACAACTTGCCCACAACCAAGGTACATGCCCTTGACCGGAATCAAACTTGGGACCCTTCAGTCCCCAGGCCAATGCTCTATCCACTGAGCCAAACCGGTTTCAGCAAGAGACTCTCTTAAAACATGTTTGTTAATCATTCTGGGGCCTATAGATGTGAAAGTTCAGTGACCTGCCCAAGGAGGCACAGCTTTGTCAGCCCTAAATCCCACCATCCAATAGAAATCTAATATGAGCCATGCATGTGAATGTCATGTGTTACTTCAAATTCTCTAGGAGTAAACATTGTTAAAAAGGTAAAATTAATTTTAAAGGCATATCTTAAACTAATATGTTCAGAATATTATCATTGAAACATAGAGTCAATGTTTTCAAGTGATTTCTAAAGGTCATGAAATATCTTTAAGCCTGTCAAAGTATTGCTCTTATGCTTTTATATCCACATGACCCTTTTAAAAAGAATCTTGCCATTCTACATAATGCCTTCTCCTCATCCATTGTGGGACTCGCTCTGATTAAATGCCTTTGAAATTCACTCTCAGAAATGCTTTTTCTGTTTATTTGGGATCCTAGGATGTGTGTGTGGGGATTACCATGAGGGATTTTCTTATTACATGGAAATTATCTTTAATTCCCCAAATTTCTGCCTGCTTGAAAGCATTCGCACCAGAAACTAGCCACAGAATCAGCCCCTGCCATTCCCATTATTAGCTGGTGATTTCACAGAAAAAAGAACTGTAATTTTCTTTTTTTTAATCCTCCACTGAGGCTATTTTATTTTTATTTTTATTTTTTTTTTTAGTTTTGAGAGGTGGGGGAAAAAATGAAGAGAGAGAGAGAAACATTGATGTGAAAGAGAAACCTCAGTTGGTTGCCTCCCACACTCACCCCAAATGGGGATCAAACCCACAACCTTTTGGTGAACAGGTTGATGCTCCAAACAACTGAATCACCCGGCCATGGCAAAAGAATTGTTATTTTTCACTCCTCCCATGAGGTTGATCCAACTATGTCAACATCAGGTTCATTCTCCATCAAACCACACCTTACACTGAGGTCTCCTTGAATCCTTAAACAGAGCAAGGCACTGTTCCAAGTTTAGGGATCTCCGATGATGCAGGTATCGGTGGTGTAGAATTAGAGTGATGACCTAGACGTCCACAGAAAGTGGGGTGGTGAGTGGACAACCTGGGGAGCACACAGCTCTCCAAGACAGACCATGTTCCTGAAGATGCCAGGTTCATTGCCAACAGCTGCTGGGGCTGCCATGGCCCCAGCACACTAGTCAATGCACAACAAGAGCTTTATTTCTCATTTCTCCAGCACAACCTTTGTCAGCAAATAGCAGGCCCCGAGCAAAACTGGGAAGTCCACGGGACTGGATTCCACACCACAGACTTCATTTCCCCACTCACAAACCGCTGTCTGATCTGCAGTACAGAGGCGAGGTCAGAATCCAGCTGAAGGTCAGCAAGTCCATGGCTCAAGAAAATAAGATTTATGGTCCAGGGTGGGGGGGCGGGCGGTGAGCATGAGAAAGACAGAATAACATGGATCGCAGAGAAAACCTATCTTAGTGGCTAACAAAGGGGTGTGTGTATGTGTGTACAAAAATAAGAGAATGTCTGAAAACATGTTTTTAATCTTGATGGGATCTACTCTGTAGGTGTCAGAAAGGAAGCATGGATGATTTGCATAAGTCAATTCATTTTCAAGTTCCTCTAATGCCCAATAACATAAAATCCGTAGATAGAAGCACAGAGATTGCCTTGGGAAAAGCACAGCTTCTGAGACAGAGTTGAGGCGATTGGCAAGAATGAAACTAGATGTTGTTCACAAACACCCACATATTTCCAACCACACCACCTCCTTCTAGAGGGCAAATTTTCTCTTCTCGGGTACCCAGACAGAACTTGGCAAAGTTTAGGGCAAAACAATCCTGTGCCCCCTCCATTCACATCCAGCCATGCTTGCCATCACCAAGGAGATCCTCGAAACATGAAGGTAGCATGAGAAGGAAGAGGAGGCGGGGCTAGTCAGGGCAGCCTGTGTTACCACAGGAACAATGTATTCCTTGTTTCTGCCTCATGCCACCCCTTTCCAGGTACTTCCTGCTCTGTCCTCTTTACAGGGTTGCCATGATTATGAGAGCACCACATATAAGACGTAACATATAAATATGAAGTTTTATTGTTCATGAAATTTCATAATCTATAAAGCTATAGTCTACACTGAATGCGATAAACCCGAACCATCCCGGATGGAACTTACTCTTTGGTCATCAGCATTAGTTCCCTGGGTAAGTTCCCCCAGTTCTGGTTCCTGGGAAAAGTCTGCCTTATTTCTTGGGGTCCCCAAGGAAGGAACCACATAAACAAAAGAACATCAAATAATATCTATAGTCCGAGAAGCTCCCACACCGTGTGATTGAAATGTGCTTCTAGCTGTTGACTCACATCCTATGACTCCCCTTCTCTGTGGTGCTGCCGACTTCACCCCTAACATCTCTGCACCATTTTGAAATGCTCTGTTTGCCCAGGAGAAGAAACGGACAGAAAGGCTTCAAGGGATGAGACTTACAGCTACAGACCGTTCATCATGGAATCCGGCAGGAACTCAAAGTCCAGGCTGCCTCTCGTTTTCGAGCTAATGGTGTGTTAAAAGCATGTAGATTTGTGTTTGGAGTCTTGATACACGTTCAGTAGAAACTGCACTGTGAATGGCGGAGAGGTGCCTTGGCCGGACTACAATGCCCACCGTAGCTGGCACACTATATGTCTATCATCAATATGGATGGAAAGAATATTATTTTTTAAATTCTGTATAATGACTCAGCTCTGTGTATGCTACTTCTTTCGATTGCTTCTCAGAGTAGCCATCCCGTGCGAATGAATCAAAATTATACGTATTTTTGTCAGGTTGGCAAACAATATACTACTATATATTTTTCTTTTTTAGTATACCACCGATTTTTAGTAATTAGTTTGCGTGTGCCATGAGATGAAAAAGGTTGAAAATCACTGATAGTAGATTTAGTGACTACAGATCTCACCACTTTTCTATAAGCATGCTAACTTAATTCTATATCTTGATGACCCCACATCCCCGAGAGTTATCTTTGGCTCCCTGAAAGAAATTAAGCCTCGTGCTGAATTGATGTGGGATACATGAAAAGCAGAGTACAGAGATAAATGAGAAAGTCATTGCCAAGAGTCTTCATGGCCATCTAAGGAAGAAAGGAAAAGGAATGGAAATGACTTGAGGATAAAATCATGTCCTGGACCTGGAAGGATCCTTACCCCTCTAATCCATCCTGTCTGTTTTACACATGAACAAACTGAAGCCCAGGGAAATCAGTGTCTGATTCCAGCTCATGCATCTAATTGCTGACCCATCATCCCAGTTTGCTGGGGCTGAGGATGGCAGAGGAAGGGGACTGGGGGGGAGGAAGGGGGTTCCCGGTGCTAAAATGGGGAAAGTTCTGGGCAAACCAAGTCAATCACCCTTTGTTGATGGTGGCAGTCGGCTAGAGAGTGGCACTAATTTCGTGCCCAAGCTCCTGGCTTTAAACCAGCGCTCTCTTGTCAAAGGCCATGTTCTCTCAGAGAGAGAGAGAGAGCTCTCTATTGAACCTACTTTCCAATGACCACCCTCTGCATGAGAATTTTTCAAAATCCGAAATAGACTGTCAGTTAGTTTTATTATATGAGTAAATACTTATATTTCAAGACCCAATATTATTTTTGGCCATGAGTCAATCATTTTGCCAGAATATTTAATCTAAGTTTAACATCATATCACTCTCCTCATTTATCACATTAATTCCAGCAAACTTTAAGTTTTTTGTTTTTTTTTTTTTGTGTGTGTGTGTGTGTTTTTTATATATTTTATTGATTTTTTTACAGAGAGGAAGGGAGAGAGATAGAAAGTCAGAAATATCAATGAGAGAGAGACATCGATCAGCTGCCTCGTGCATGCCCCACAGTGGAGATGTGCCCCCAACCAGAATCGAACCTGAGACCTTTCAGTCCGCAAGCCAACGCTCTATCCACTGAGCCAAACCGGTCTCAGCAAGCTTTAAGTTTTCATGTCTGGGGAAGATACTGGCTATAGCATGCCGCTATGGAAGGGTATGTGGTACTCAGAGCCAGTTCTCACCAGACTAATCAACACTAAAATCACAATCACATAAACAAAAACTGTTTTTGAGTGACTAATCCACCCTCTTCACTACATAGGCTACTGTTGCTCTACCACAGGCAAAAAGATGTCCATGTGGAATTAGTTTGGTGGAGGGAGAAGGTGGTTATTGCTTACCTTAATCAGCTATGGACAGAGCTGGGAAATATGGGGAGTCCATGCAGCATGTGAAATGTTATGTCAAAAATTCTGTGTGTGCTTTGTGACGGAGAGAGGAGCTATAGCCTTTGTTACATTCTCGAAGGGAACACAAAACCGAGAAGTGGTCAAGAAATTTAGCTTTCCATCTTTCCGAGAGCAATATTATCTTGTTCTCTTTGGACGGGACACAAAAGGAGAGGAAAGTGGTGAAACCTGACTCAGTGGGGAAGATGGATTAATCCTTGATGAACTCTCCAGAGATGAGCTCACTGAGGAAGGCAATGGATTGGGAATAAAAGCACAAAACAGACGTTTAAAATCATGTTTAACGCATAAAGGAAAAATTTAGTCTGGAGAGAAAAAGATCTAGTTACTGCTGAGGAATCTGTCTACCTTAAGTGATTGAGACTGTTGGGAAGATCATGAAATCTAAGTAGGAAAACAGAAATGTCCCCAAGCACAATGAGAGATTGTTAACACCTGACAGACAGATTTTCCTTCTCACTTAAACCTTACCTCTCAGTCTTGAAAAACATGTTTAGATATGGAGATAAAGCACTTCCTTTTCCTGAAAATCCTGAGCCAATTGAAAGCCTTAAATCTCATAAGCAATTGAAGGAGGCAATAACCTTTCCTTCCAAAACCAATCTTCCCATGACTGTGCCCCGAGGCCAGGGTAGAGCTGGAAGATGATCAAGTTTCCTTTACACTTTAATTTTCTGAGCGACTGGTATTAAAAAGAATGAGTCAACCATTTTCTCATCAAGTTCTCCTGTGTTCTCAAACATCGAAATACAGATTAAATATTTGAGTTACAGCAGAGTGAGCACACTGAAGAATGTTCATCAGAGTCAAGCAAGTGATATTGAAATAAAGGAATGTTATAAATTGAATACTCAAATGCATCATTCTTGCAATAAAATATAAAAAACACTGATTTCCAATTAATACATGTGATCTAATGATGATAAATTTCTGAATATTCTACAAACCAGACTCAGTTTTTGTTGCAAGGCCTTTCTGCTGTATTTCTTCATTTTATGCTACTTTCATCAATCAGTAGTTCTGAGAAGGGTTTTTCAGATTGCCTCTTCTAAAGTATATGCATAGATAGTATATAATCAATAATTATTTTAATATGTTTACTACATTTGCACAGTAAAATCATCTAATGGCTTTCCATACTGTTATACAAAAAAATATCAAAATGGTTTCTAAATCTTGGCCCTTCTAAAAGATTATACTCATTAAATGTAATGGCAATATAAATATAATTTCATAGGGGCAGAAATTCTGTCTTTTAAGTAATATATGCCTAGTCTGATTCCATGCAAACCCAGGCACTTAACACTGCTCAATGATACATAACACTGTAATGATGCTGGCTTATTGCTTTTCAAACATTTTTCAAACTCATGCTTTTCCATGTTGGTGATTGGGAAATTTCAATGAGAACATTACTATAAAGTCAAAAATCTGAATAAAAATCTCTATTCAACTTAAATAGCCATTATTAGGATACTACTATGTGTTGAATAGTATGTTAAATGCTATCAAGTTTACAAAATCAATATGCAATATTTTATGTGCTCTCTAGGAGCGTGAAAGATTATTAAAAATGCTTGTGTGGCTCAATGGTTGAGCTTCAACTTATGAACCAGGAGGTCATGGTTTGATTCCTGCTCAGGGCATATGCCCAAGTTGTTGGCTCGATCCCCAGTGTGGGGCATGTAAGAGGCAACCAATCAATGATTCTCTGTCATCATTAATGTTTCTGTCTTTCTCTCCTTATTCCTTCCTCTCCGAAGCCAATAAAAATATCATTTTAAAAATAAAATATCCCTTTAAAACCATGTGCCAAAGTCTTAGGAGAGGAATACACTATGTTGGTTTGGGAAAAGCTCTATACATCCCCTAGTTCAAATGAAAACGATAGCTGAAGGGCTTTGGAAGACCACAAAATGGCATCTTTAATCAACAACACACTGAAAGACCAATATATTTCCTTAGCCCAATGTGCCTGACATTTAGATGCATGGAGGATCTCTCCCCACATCCTAACTGTGCTCACCAAACACGTGACTTGGGTTTTGTTTTTCGTTGCTGCAACAAAACCAAACATCTCTACCAAGAGTAAGCAACTGAAGTTGAGCAATGCGACACCATGGGAACACAATAAAATCAGCTGCTCTTAAAAATAACACTACCCAATAGACAACCAGAAGTCAGAGACACCACATGTTTACCGCCTATGTTAACCTTCTATGACATAGATTCTTGCATCACCTCTTGGCACTGCTATAATTTTTAAAGATTTAGTAAGGGAAGGAAAAATTTATCTCATTGAAAGGACATCAAACAGAAACATGCAAAACAGATGAGCTCTTCTTACTGTGTATCAAGAAAATGGGTATTTCATTAACGAAGAGGTTTAGTCAAGCATCCAGGGTTATTTCCTTTGACTTTTATTTATCTTCATAGAGCTTAGAATGTTCTGGATGGAAGTATATTTACTAATGCGAGGAAATACATAATCTCAGCATGGTACATGCTATGGATACCCAGAAAAGACCACACCTTGAGTTGGGCCACCAGAACAACGCATGGGCCAGGCCAGCTAGTTAAGAAAGACTAAGTAAATAGGATTCCTTCCATATTCCTTTCTCAGGAGGCTTGAGGAGGCAGAGTCTATTACAAAACTTAAAACATGGTAGAAATGTCTTGAACAAGTACCTCGTTTCCCTGATTCAATTATACATTCTTCCCATATTACTGTTTCTGATATTGGGATGCTTCTTTCCATAGGCACATGCCTTTGATGTAGAAACTTTCCCCTGATGCTGTTATTAAATTGATGATGCATCTTAAAATTTATAGCACCTTAGAATCAAGGAATTTTTAAAAAGAGAACTTGTGTGAGAATATAAATATGCAGTTAAGATTGGACATGGCATGGTCAGGTCATTGAGTCTATCCTGGACATCCTTCCCATCTCCACCCTCCAATTACAGGCCTCGCTGGTGTGTTTGTAATCAAGCATTCCTGACAATGCCTCGTCACATCCATGTATTAATGGTGAACTCCATCTCACGGGCACAGGATTGTGAGCAACGCCCAGCAGTGAAAAGTCAGAAGCATGATGGGATCAATTCCTACAATCAATCATCGACCCACCTTATCCCCCTCTTGTTTCCATCAAGAAACTCATGGAAACAAATATCAGGTCAACTGGTGATATTACAGCGGGGAGCAGAGAGGAAGTGATCCAGAGAGAAAGATTAAGTGTCAGAATCCAAAGGCCTGGAGTTTAACTCTGGCTTTTCCACCTGGGTTTTAGATAAATGACTTAGCCTTGCCTCGGCTGTTTTTGATCGTCTCCAGCTAATAACATCCAACAGAGAATAATAAAACACTGACTCACTTCCCAGAGATTTTTTTAAGCAGCAATGACTAATAATTTCAAAGGCTTTTGCTTCAAGTTTGGGATTTCAAAATCAAAATAGCTTCATTTTCTTTAAGTTATTGCTTCTACAAAAGCACAATTAGACACAAATGCTCTTGTGTTTAATAGAGAATTTCATCAGAGACCAGAGCTGAATCTGAGAGGGTGAAGGAAGATGGCAGAATAGAGCTTCCTTTCAGATGGAGAGCTTCTTAATCACCCGCCATCACCCACCCTGAACATGTGTAAAGGTGGAATTCACAGATCCAATGCTTAGCAGCTGCCTAAATCTGGAGGGAAAAAAGTCTTTTAGTGACACTGTGCCCAGAAATGTATTTGAGAAACTTAACGTGAAGGACAAATAGCTACCAACAGCAGTCAGCTACCTTGTGACCACTTTAAAGCCGTTAATATAAATGTAGATTCTTCCCCTGAGGAAAAATGGGAGAAGCAATCATGATTAGATGGGTTTCCCTATGAAGCAAAAGCCCTGACTGTATAAATTAAAAAGCTATCAGTAGATCAATATCGGATTCAATCATGGAAACACCGCTGGATGTGACCTTGACAGAATCAATCTTACTCAAGGTGAACAAGAAAGTGTGGAAGTGCAAGACACACATAAAGGCTCTTTCTTCTGAATTACTAACCTGAAAATTATTTTTCCGGTATCAACAAGCAATTCTAATGGACAGATGTCAGATTACTAGAAGACTCCCTACTTGCCATGACATAAAATCATAGTTCGTTGCTTGAAGCACCTTCGTGGTCTTCCAGCAGTTCTTCTCTCAGTCTTGCACACTCTCAATAATTTTTCCACAAAAATTAAAAGCATCTGCATGCACATGCTTTTTCTCTCTCTCCATTCCTTCCTCACAAGCACACTTACTCGTGTTTTCTACACTGGATGCTTAATAAACAACTACTGGTAGATCTTTATCAGTGGAAGTGGAGGTCTTGGGGTACTGCAAGGGAAATAATTTCCTGAGGCCCAAATGGGAAGACAGGGTTTCATGGAAAAGCTTTAATTGATGATGTAAAATTAGGGGACTCCAAGGTCCAATTTCTGTCTGACTGGACAAATGATTTGAATAGATATTCCTCCAAGGAAGATATAAAAATGGTAAATGTGCAAATTAAAATGTGCTTGACTTCATCAGTCATTAGAAAAATGCAAATCAAATATCACAAAGACATGCTATTTCATACACACTAGAATGCATGTAATTAACAAGACAGATGATTACAAATGTTGGTGAGGATGTGGAGAAATTGGAACTTTCATACCTTGTAAGTATATAATGTCACTTTGGAAAACAGTTTGGCAGTTTCTCAAAATGGTAAACATAGAATTATTATATAACTCAGGAATTCTACTCAAAGCATATGCCCTGGAGAAATGAAAATATACTCCATAAGAAGTCTTATAGATGAATGTTCATAGAACATTATTTGTAGTAGACAAAATGTATAAATAACCTAAACATCCATAAACTGATCAAGGGATAAACAAAATGTTGTATGCCCACACAATATAATATGACTTAGCATTAAAACTCATAATAGCCCTAGTGGTTTGGCTCAGTGGATAAAGCGCTGGCCTGTGGACTGAGGGGTCCTGGGTTCAATTCTGGTCAAGGGCACATGCCTGGATTGTGGGCTTGATGGGGAGTGTTTGAGGCAGCCAATCAATGATTCTCTCTTATCATTGCTGTTTCTATCTCTCCCTCTCCCTTCCTTTCTGAAATCAATTATATATATTTTTTTAAAATGTATGATATACTGATAAATACTACAACATAGATAAACCTTAAAAACAGTTGATAAGTAGAAGAAGCCAGACACAAAAAAGGCCATATATTAAATTATTCTGAAATATGCAGAGTCAGAAAATCCAAAGAGACAGAACATAGATTAGTTGTTTTCCAGAGGTGGCAAGTTTGAGAAGAAATGGGGTGTGATTGCTGATGAGTACAGCATTTGTTAGAGGAATGATGAGATTATCCAGATGGATTGTGGCAATAGTTTCATAATTCTGTGAAAATACTAAAAACCAATGAGTTGTACAATTTAAGTAAGTGATTTTTTTTTTGATGTCTGAATTATATTCCCATAAGGTAGGTGTGTGTGTGTGTGTGTGTGTGTGTGTGTGTGAGAGAGAGAGAGAGAGATAGAATTTGCCATGGCTTCCATATCATGTCAAATGCTTTTCCATCGAGTCCCTCCCTGCTCCACAATCAGATATCATACTCCCTCTTTCTCTCTCTAAACTTATTTCCAAATGTATCAGTTACCTGTGACTGTGTAACAAACCATCTCCAACTTTGGCAACTTAAAAAAATAATCATTATTTCACATTTCTCTGGGTCAGGAATCTGGGAGTGGCTTTGCTGGGTCCTCTGGCTCAGCTTCAGTGTCTGCCAGGGCTGTAGTTATCTCAGGGTTTGGCTTGGAGTGTATTTACTTCCAGCTCACTCACACAGCTGTTACAACACCTCAGATCCTCGCTGTTGACTAGAGATGTCACATCAGTTCTTTGCCACATGGACCCCTCAGCTCATCACATGTCAGCTAGCTTCCAGCAGAGAAAGCGAGGGTACATTGCAGTGTGAGCAGGATGGAGGGCAGTGTCTCTGTAACCTAATCTTGGCAATGGATTCCCATCACTTTTGTTGTATTCTAGTCTTCAGAAGCAAGACACTCAGCCCAGGCAGCCCAGAAAGGAGGGCATTGCCCAAGGGCACTCAGAACTGAAGTGGAGAATCAATGGGGGCATCTCAGAGGCTGCCCACACCACACCGTACACCCGACCCAGGCAGCCGGCTCTCCTCACCGCCTCACCAGCACATTTCACTCATCCCTGCCCCTGTACTTTCCCTCTTCACTCATCCACTCCTCTAACTCCATCACCAGTTCAAAATCAGACCATTAGAATGAGCTCAAATTCCACGTATCCCATGAAACTTTCCCTGATTACTCCTCATTACTCTCAACTCGTCCATGTTTTGTAATTATACTTCATAATTTGCCCCTTAATTATCGCCTGTCTTGCCTTATTATTCAAAGTATGTCTCTCCTGAAAGCACTGGCTTCACCTGAGGGTTTGTAAGAAATGCAGAATAGCGCCCCTGCCCCCCCCCCCCCCGCCAGGCCCACTGGGTCAGAATCTGCATTTGAACAAGATGTTCAGGTGACTTCATGCATGTAAATGCTGGGAAGCACTGCTGGATGGTACCACTCATTATTGTTTTACCTGCACAAGCATCCTGCCTCTGGCTAGGTTGTAAATATTGGAGAGCTGGGAACATTTCTTTATATATATATATATATTATTGATTTTTTTTTTTTTACAGAGAGAAAGGGAGAGGGATAGAGAGTTAGAAACATCGATGAGAGAGAGACATCAATCAGCTGCCTCTTGCATGCCTCCTTCTGGGGATGTGCCCATAACCAAGATACATGCCCTTGACCGGAATCGAACCTGGGACCTTTCAGTCCACAGGCTGATGCTCTATCCAGCCAAACCGGTTTCGGCTGGGACCATTTCTTATATTTCTTCTGCTTATACACACACACACACACACACACACACACACACTAAACAGCTTAGTGCTGAGCACACAGAACACAGATTAAACTACTAGAGAGGACAAAACACACCACTGGGAACTGAATGAACTTAAAAAGAGAAGACTACACCGATGAATGAAAAGAACCAAATTGTAACCCCAGCTCCAGGCTTAGAGTTAGGGTTAGGATGATGCTGCGAACACCACTTCATCACTGTGCATTTCCATGTCTTTATCTGAAAAACGAGGGGCTACCATGGAACCTCTAGTTTGTAATCCCTTTCTAAATATTCCTTAATGCACAATGAACCTGAAATGGATATAATTTGATATCACCTACGGATTAAGAAAGGATTTTGCAATCTTTCAGTGCCTGGCTGTGAGCATCAGGAACAGCAGCAGGAGCTGCCCCGTGGAGGTGGGAAAACGTCGGCCAGGATTGTTCAGTAAAAACCTGTAACTGTATTCGATTCCTCTTATAACTGGGGCCACATCACATGCTTACTCAACTGAAGAATTAAACTGTCAATGCCTGAAATGAATTTCTGGCTGGAGAACGGGCCTGCTGGGAGACCACATGAAGTCGCCCCTATGTTACCCTCCAGAATCTCCCCACACTCCTTGGCTCTGCCTTGGAAAAGGAGTCTCAGACCCTATAAGATCAGAGACTTCGCCTCCCAAAGAAAATCCTGCATGTCCACCTGGGTTCCAGCACCTTCATCTGTAAGGAGAGGAGTTGGATTTGTTAGCCACAGAACAAGTTGGATTTGTTAGCGGCAGAACAAGTTGAGTAATGAAAGAAGTGGACACATAAACAGATGGTTGTGTTCCTTTTTAAGGCATTCCACTGAATTTTCTCTCCCACCTGTAAGTAAGCTTCCCTCCCACCCTCAGAGCTTAAATTGGCACTTCCCCTGAGGACCTGGGCTCCAATTACCACTTATCGTCTGATCTCTAAACCTCTTCAAGTTCAAGGACTCCACCTACTCTCCAGGAATAAAGGGTTGCATTTCCCAGTCACCCAGCTCCCCACTCCTGTTTTCCCTGGTTCAGCCTTCCGCCCTCCCACCCTCCTCTCTTCTGGGGAGGGTCATTATTCCCTTGCAGGATCATTTTATTCATATTTTTTTTCAGATTCTTTTTTTTTTAATCTTCATTGTTGAAAGTATTACCTAGCCCCTTTCCTCTCCCCACCCACCATTAACCTCCTCCAGCCCGCCTCCACCCTAGGCCTTCACCATCCTATTGTCTGTGTCCACAGGTCACACAGATGTGCATGTAAGGCCTTTGGTTGGTGACCTTCCACCCACCCACCCTCCCCCACCTTCGCTGGGTGTGGAAACTGGTCTCACAATGACAACCAGGCTGAATACTTGTGGGAGAACAAGAGTTGTCTGTGATTCCGGCTGAGAGGGACCACATTCCCCTGTCTAAAATCCACCCTAGCTCTCCCCGCCTGCAGGACGGCCTCAAGAGACAAGGCCCAGCCTTCACACGTGTGAGAGGAAGCACGATGGTGGGGAGAGAGAGAGCAGCAATAACAACACCGGTCTCGGATGCCGCTGGCCGCCTCTGAGCAGAGGCATGTACTCGGTTTCTGTCCTGGGGCTCCAAAGCGGTTCACATGATGCAGATCGGCTAAGTGCACTCAGCATCTCGGAATTTCCATTTCATCTCTCTGCCCACTCCCCGGGCTTGGCACCGACCTGCGCTTGGAAACGCAGGGCTGTTTCTGTGCAAACTGGACGGCGAGCACTAGTCCCAGACTTTGAGGTCATTCGGGGCGCGCAGGTTCCCAGAGATCATTATCCCCGAAGTACAAAGCGAATTATAAAGGCGGTAGCTCCAAATCCTGCCTAACGAAGGAAATGCCAGGACCCTTCTGGCAGCGAACCTGTGCCCGAAGCCAAACTCCGCTTTTAGCAAAGTTGTCTTGAAACTGCTCCTTCTCTACAGCCAACCACAGGCACGTGGACAGAAACAACAGCCACCACAGAGAAAGGACATTGAAGAGCCCTGGTTCCCTCACTAACTCTGACCTTGGGGAAGCCATTTTTCCTCCCAGACATCAGCTTTCTCAGTGGTAAAATGCAATACAGTGGTACCTCGAGATACGAGTTTAATTCGTTCCGTAACCTTGAGGCGTGGGAAACTATGGGACGCTCGACTTATGGTAAACTGGTGGGTCGTGTGCAGCCGGCCGATCCGTGAGATTACTCCTATCTCAAATGTTGCTCGTATTTCAAAGCAAAAATCGCTCGCTCGACGGCTCGTATCTCAAAAATCTCGTATGTTAGGGCACTCGTATCTCGAGGTACCACTGTAGTTGGCTACCACCATAGTATTTCCCAAAGTTCTCTGTTCCTAAATGCCTTCCGGGACACTTCTCATGAATACAGACTTCCAAGCTGCTTCCCTGGAGATGCTGGCTAGTGGAGCAGTGAGGTGGGTACAAGGTCGCCCTGTTAACAAGTGACCCAGGAAAGCCTCCATAAAGGCAACTTTAGAACTGAAACCGGTTTGGCTCAGTGGATAGAGTGTCAGTCTGCGGACTGAAAGGTCCCAGGTTTGTTTCCAGTCAAGGACGTGTACCTTGGTTGCGGGCATATCCTCAGTAGGGGTTGTGCAAGAGGCAGCTGATCGATGTCTCTCTCTCATCGATGTTTCTAACTCTCTAGCCCGCACCTTTCCTCTCTGTAAAAAAATCAATAAAATATATATATATTTTTTTTAAAAGGCAACTTTAGAAGACAAGGAGCACATGACATTTGAAAGCTCTTCCAGGTCTGAGTTCTGCAAAAGCCAGCTGATTGTGATCACGTTTAAGCTTCTACTTCCGATAAGGCCCTACTAGATTCTCCCGCTGATAAAAAAATAAAAAGAGCTACCATCCATGTAGAACGAGCCTCCATTCAAATTTCTATACATGAACTATTTTAATCTTCACAACAACGCTTCGAGGCAGCTGCTATTATTATCCTTATTTTAAAGACCCAGAAACAGATGCACAGAGATTAAGTGACTTGCCAAAGGTGCCATGGACAACAAGGCGGGAGAGTTGGGATTTGAACCCAGGCATCAAGCTCCAGTTGCAGTCCTCCTGAAGATATTGAGCAGTTCGGAATCCCCAGCACTGGGCATCTGGTAAACAGGAAGAAAAGCCCTATAGGAACGAATACTAGAAATTTATCAATCGTCTACTTCCGCTGGATCCATATCCTGGGAGCCATTATGGGGGAACAGGAGGTCAAGAAGACAAGGTCTGGGCCACCCCAACCAATGTCCTGTTTCAACCAGAGTAAACTGACTTCGTTTGTTTGATACATTGAGGTCCACGTCAGATTTCATTGCAGGGGTGGAGGGAATTCCTATGGTTAAAAATGGGTGTTAAAGAAATCATTGATCTAGGCTACCTTTTTCATACAGATGAGAAAAGTGACCCCAAAGATTGAGGAATTTCTCCTGAATCACATGACAGGTCCCTGCCAGCTACCTCCAAAATCACAGGTTTACACTCTTCTTTCTCAGAGGCGAAAGGAACTTAAGCTCATTAAAATTAAAATAGATTCACACCGTACCCATCAGACAATTGGAGATCAGAGGAGCAAATCAGGCCAGCAGCAGCTGAAGTGTGACATTCACAGTGACACCAAGTGGAAGGGAAGATGGCCCAGATCAATGGCTGTGGCCAACCTACAGTATCTGTGAGGTCAAGACCCATGACTGTCTCCTCCGGTACATGCACATCACAAAAATCAGGGAAAAAGCTCACCCAGCCTATGCTGGAGTGGGAAGATGAGAAGAACTGTAGTCAGAGCACCTGCATGTGAACTGAGCTGAACCACTTCCAGCTGGGTAATGACGCCAGTGATTAGATAAGCCCTGAAAATGAGGCTCTCAGGAGAGCATCCACGTCAGTAAGTTTATTGCTGTAAAGGTGTTCAAGAAAGGTCACCATCTTTTATTTTATTTTATTTTTAATATATTTTTTTACTGATTCCAGAGAGAGGAAGGGAGCGAGAGAGAAATAGAAACATCAATGATGAAAGAGAATCATCGCTTGGCTACTTCCTCCACACCCCTGACTGGGGATGGAGCCCACAACCTGGGAATGTGCCCTGCCCAGGAATCGAACCATGACCTCCTGGTTCCTGGGTCCGTGCTCAACCACTGAGCCACACCAACTGGACAATAAATCATCTTTTAGGTGGAAAATTCCCATTCACAGTTTGGCTTTCCTGGCTTGAACTTGTGAAATAGAAGGGACCTGTGAATATAATTATTATGCCATGATGTTGAGAGGAGAACTAACCATGTAAAGAAGTCCTAGAAAATTTCCCTTGGCACCCCTTTCTCTTAAACTTCTGTGGTCATGATGACAGTCATAAATAATGAGTAAATTCTGCAGCCTGGGTACCAGTGAGCCCCCAAGTAGATGAGGTGACTGTTGTGTGTGATTCTGTGAATGACTCAGTTTTGCCATCTTGGCACCACCAGAGGTTTCCAGTTAACGGGCAACTTTAATGGCACAGAGGCCAGTGCTGCTGATACTGCACGCTTCCCTTGCTCTCCTCTGCCACCTGAGGCAAGGAAGGAGCTGTATGTCCGTTTAGGGGCAGATTGCAAAGGAAAGACACTAAAACACCAGAGTGGTGCCACCTTCCACGGAAGAGGTTTCACATGTCACCCCTCTGCCCCAGACAGAGAGCTCTTAGAAGAATAACTGATTGGATGTGAAAGGCCCTCCTCATCCATTCCGAGTGTTCAGCATTCATTATATTGACAAATGTATGAAATGCTGACTCAGTCCTTTTGAGCTGTTATAACAAGTTATCATTTGTTATAAACACCATCATTTCTTTCTTACTTTCTGGAGGCTGGAAGTCCCAGAGGGTAGACCTTAAGTGTTCTAACCATAGAAACAAACAATAGCAAAACGGTAACTGTGCAAGGTGATGAATATGTGAAGTAGCTTGATTGTGATGATCATTTCACAGTGCATACATTTATCAAAACAAGCATAGCTTTAAAAAATGCAATTTCTATTTATCAATTATGCCCCCAATAAAGCTGTGGCTGGGGTGAATAATTCACCAAATCTTCAAAAATGAACTAGTAACCTCCATCCTAGGCCAGAAGCTAAGGCTGACATCATAGACCTTCATGCCAACTCAGATAATATCTACCCTTCCACAAACATTTAGGAATATGCAAATGGATGATGATGATGCTAAATGGGTTGTTATCTCTCAAACTCTCATCAAAGCTAAGTGAATCTCTCTGAATAATCACTGGAAACCTCCTGTGAACACAGGTTTCTCAAACTGGGGTGGGAGAAAGCAGTTTTCTGGAGGAGTGAATGCTGATACCCAAACTGCGTCACTCTGGCTCTCACGAACTATCAAACTTGATTTTAAAAAATGTTTTTACCCATGCAGAGCCCTTAAAAAACTAACAACTAGATAACCAACCTGCTCCCTTAACTAGAAACAAATAATCCGAGTGAACGAAAAGACCTAGTTGAAATCAGTTTGGTGGAGTTATATTCTGCACCTTAAAATTGTGCCTCTCTGAGATACTCCTCAATATTCATAAAGGTGTCAACTATGTTATTAGATAGAGTATCTAGAGTAAGACATGAGCTTAGGGTAACCTGGATTTGAACATCAACTTTACTACTAACCAATTGTCAGCCTCAATTTTATTACCTATGAAGTGGAGATAACACCATCCGTCCTTTACAGCTGTTGTAGAACTAACTGAGATATGCACATGGCTTTCCGGAGAAAACTGGCGCCAAGGAAGCAAGAGATATTAGCTGCATTAATATTAATGGAGGCGGCAGCAGTTGTGACTAATCCATATCAAGGGTTAAGCGTCACTAACACTGAACTTTGGAATGTATAGACACACAAAGTGTTGGAGGTTGGGAGGACTTGAAGTTCACTCATCCAACTCTCATTTTCTAGCTGAGGGCTGGAGACGTAAAGAGAGGCAAGTACTTGTCCAAATTCACACCACCAGCCAAAACCGGTTTGGCTCAATGGATAGAGCATCGGCCTGCAGACTGAAAGGTCCCAGGTTAGATTCCAAGGTCAAGGACGTGTACCTTGGTTGCGGGCACATCTCCAGTGTGGGGTGTGCAGGAGGCAGCTGATCGATGTCTCTCTCTCATCAATGTTTCTAACTCTCTGTCCTTCTTCCTTCCTCTCTGTGAAAAACCAATAAAATATATTAAAAAAAAATTCACACCACCAGTATGGGGAACTCAAATCTGAACTTCAGGTGCTGGGCACCAGTCTGACATTATTTATTTTATCTTCCCAAGAAACTTGTGAGATTAATACAAGTAAAATTGGAAGATTTTTCCTGAGCAAAAATAGAAGGAACTTGGGAGCATGGGGTCTAACCAAGGAAAAACCAGCTTTGAGGAGAAATGTTTGCCCTCCCTGAATACAGTTTACCACGCTGTGATACAAAGCAAAACAAAGAAGCCAACTATTACAGGTACATCTTGATACCTTTTAGGCCTCATTCCTTTTGCTTTGCTCCCTGGGGACCCTAATTTTTTTAATGTTTTCTAAAATGACTGTCAAAATACCAAATACATCAGTGGCCTCTGATGTCACTCTGATAGCCATCGAATGAGAAAACATGCTTATTATGACAGATTCCAAACTTAGCATATCATTATTTTCAATTTGTCTTAAGGTGCTATCTCTTTGAACTGTTATAGCGAATGTAGATTATATTCAGTAAAGAATTTTCCAGCCCATCTGTGGGATTCTCCAGCGTCTTCACATTCACACCACAAGGTCCTGTCCTTGTCCCCAGGACCTGAATCCAGCGCGGTCTGCTGAGAGCCACAGGGTAGGTTCAGAAACCACAGCCCCGCCTCTCAGCTGTGGGGTGAATGATTGGTAAACCTAGAACTGACACATAGGACATCATCTTTGTCACATATCCAGGGGGCAGAGGTCACTTCAAAGGTGAACTCCTTTCCTAAGAAAGGCCCTTGTAGTCATAAACCCACAAGTAACAGCTGACATCACCTAGTCCCGTCATCCGTGATACAGAAATTCTACCAATGTTTGGAAATCCAGATCTCCTGACTTCTAATTGAGGGCTTGGAGTGACCTCATGAAGTTCATGGCATCCCTCACAGCTCTCAGTTCTGCCCTGAAGCCTCTGCAAAGTCCCAGGGGGTTTCCTGAATCTCCCTCTTCTGTCTTCACCTTTCCCTGGATTCAACATGACTTCATTTTGGATATGTTTTCATTTTAACTTTCTCGTAAGTAGCCCCACATATTAACTAAAATAAAAAACCGAGGTCTACTAAGATCGTTAATATATACGATTTTAGTAGACATCATGGATTTCAAAGGTAGGATAATAATAGCGACTTGATCTCCAGGGAAATAGAGAAGTGATCAAACCACACAGCTATTTTTTACCTGCCCGTAATTATAAAAAGATTTGTATGCGTATACTAGTAACTGAACACGTGGTCACATGAACAGTGATTCAGAATTCTCAGGAATTTCAGGTCACATTTAAAGCAACTAAGTTCAAAACATCTTGACCTCTTTTCTTTTGCCTGGGAGTGTTCATAAGCCAATCTGGGCCTCAGTTTTCTCATCTGTAAGATGAAGTGTTTGAAATGGTTGATGGTAGTCAAAACGTACAAACCTCCAGTTATAAAATAAGTCCTGGGATGTAATGTATAGCACGGTGAGGACAGTTCAGAATACTGTACACATATTGTATATTTGAAAGTTGCTAAGAGAATAATCTTCAAAGTTCTCATCACAAGAACGAAAAATTTGTAGCCATGAGTGATGATGGATGGTCACTAGACTTACTGTGGTGGTTGTTTCACAATATCTAATCATTTTGTTGTGCAACTGAAGTGAATATCATGTTATATGTCAATTACAGTGGTACCTCGAGATACGAGTTTAATTCGTTCCGTAACCTTGAGGCGTGGGAAACTATGAGACGCTCAAGTCATGGGAAACTGGTGGGTTGTGTGCAGCTGGCCGATCTGTGCAATTACTCCTATCTCAACTGTTGCTCGTATTTCAAAGCAAAAATCACTCGCTCGACACCTCATATCTCAAAAATCTCGTATGTTAGGGCACTCGTATCTTGAGGTACCACTGTATATCTCAAGTTTAAAAAGAAAAACATGAATATTTGTACTACATGATTTCTAATTTTCCTTCTAGGACTAAATTCTATCCCATGTTGCTACACCAGGGTGAGGCATGGTGTAGGCACTGAGGGAAGAGTCTGAGGGTTGGGTAGGGTAGCGTGGAGGAACAGAAGAGACAATAAGTCTTCCTTCAAATTCAGTCTTCACCTTCATTATGAGCAAAAGACTCTGGCCCTGGTCCCTCCCAACATACTCTATACCTTCCACCATTTTACTCATTGAAATGCAAAAGCTCAAGGGATACTTTATGTACCTGTTGAAAAGGAGGTTAGCCCAGCCGGTGCGGTTCAGTGATTGAGCATCAACCTATGAACCAGGAGGTGTCAGTTCAATGTCCAGTCAGGGCACAGGCCTGGATGGTGGGCTCCATCCCCAGTGAGGGGTGTGCAAGAAGAAGCCTAACAATGATTCTCTCTCCTCATTGATATTACTATCTCTCTCTCCCTCTCCCTTCCTGTCTGAAATCAATAAAAAATATATTTTTAAAAAAGAAAAGGAGGGTAAACCTGTCAATCCTCCAAGCTTAATATGAATCAATTAACCTTAGCCCATTTGGCTCAGTGATAGAGCATCGGCTTGGGAACTAAAGGATCCCAGCTTTGATTCTGGTCGAGGGCACATACCCAGGTTGCAGGCTCAATTCCCAGTGTGGGGTGTGCAAGAGGCAGCCATTCAATGACTCTCTCTCATCAATGATGTTTCTATCTCTCCCTCCCTCCAATCAACACACACACACACACACACACACACACACACACACACACACATACTGAGTAGCCAGATTATGATGATCTCTGAACACATAATAATCTGGACATTCAGTATACTTCTCTGAGTACCTAATTTATTTATATCAAAGACTATAAATCATGCACCTGATCAGTTTTCCCCTTTGCCCTGGCTGATAGAAAGCTCAGGGCAAATAGATGGTTAATCTCCAGCAAAAGTCTAGGATACTTTTGGTACCTATACACTGAGTGGCCAGATTATTATGTGTTCAGAGATTATAATCATCTGGCCACTCAGTGTGTGTGTGTGTGTGTGTTTATTTATATATTTTATATATATATATGTAAATTAAAGCAAACAATTAAGATGTTCCTCTTAACATCTAATGGGCCTTTTGATGATGAATCTGGCCATGAAAACTAGATAACTGTGAACATCAGAGAGTGTGAATGGAGAACAGGTCTTTGTAACCGGCTACAAGGGCCACGGGCCACAAGAGTGCTGCATGGCTGGTTCAATAACTAGCTCACATGGAGCGGAAGGAAGCAGGGAAAGTTGGGGCCATCCTGCACACATGCTATGCACAATTTGCAGCTTCCCTAGAGGCCTGGGTGTGCACCCCTTTGGGGCATTTGCTCTGCTTGTTCTAGACTAAGTGGTGGCAAATGAGGGGCATTCGTATTGCCCCAAAGGCCCCTCTGGTCCATCTGCCCTGGACAGAAGGGAAAAAGAAAATTCTTGTCTCAGCTCAATCCATGAACTAGGAAAGCAGTCCCAGGCCCAAGCAACTGACAATATCACAGAATCCGAAGATCATCATTCAGGACTTCGGGGACTACCAAACTGTGCGGAAAAAAGAACACTGCTCTGAGGTATTCATCTACTTAGCACCAGATTTACAAACAAAATTTCACAGATTATCTGCAATAATATTCACCTCTGCTTTAAGTGGTCATTCAGTGTAATTTCTAAATCATTAGAAAAAAATACATGTCCTATTATTTAGTACCCTTATGGCTATAAGAAACAGAAACTCACTCGGGCTAGTTAATTCGAGAGCAACAAAAAAAAGGTTTAGGGACAATTATAAGTGGGATAGACTCTGTCTCTCTCCTGCCCAATCTCTTCTTCTATTTTTATGTAATGAATAATGATTGCCTCAGCCATACTTTTCCCCGCTTTTCCAAACTCCTTTCTGTGGCCATGTGACTCAGTTCAATCCAGCAAAATAGGGGAAGTCTGCGAGGGAAGCTTCTGGGAAAGTTTTCTTTCCTGGTTAAAGGAGCAGACAAAGCTGGTACTATTTCTTCCCCTGTGAACAAGGAGAAGATGTTTGGAGTGATAGGATTCATCAGATAATTATGAGGGAACAGATCTATGGGAAAGACCATCAGAAGGATGCCTTCTGACACCAAGCCCCCGAATCT
Source organism: Lasiurus borealis (assembly GCA_004026805.1). Classification (NCBI taxonomy): domain Eukaryota; kingdom Metazoa; phylum Chordata; class Mammalia; order Chiroptera; family Vespertilionidae; genus Lasiurus; species Lasiurus borealis. The sequence continues at coordinate 10,929 of PVJN01002663.1, read as the reverse complement.
ACTCCAGCAGCCAACTACCTCCAGAATACATGTGGGGTTTTTTTGTTATTGTTTTTTAATATATTTTATTGATTTTTTACAGAGAGGAAGGGAGAGAGATAGAAAGTCAGAAACATCGATGAGAGAGAGACATCGATCAGCCACCTCCTGCACGCCCCACACTGGAGATGTGCCCGCAAGCAAGATACATGCCCTTGACCAGAATGGAACCTGGGACCTTTCAGTCCGCAGGCCGATGCTCTATCCACTGAGCCAAACTAGTCTCGGCCAGACTACATGTTTTGGAGGCAAGCCCCCATAACTTCAGGGTTTCTCTCTGTCTTGCTGTTAAAACCATTCCCAGCTAGTAGGGGAATCTCATGACAACCAAGACCACTGTTGAAGGAACCTTGACTTCATCTCTTGCTACCAGTGACAACCAATGAGATAGCCCAATTTCCGGTTCAGTCTCTCTTGATCTTATGGGTTTTACTCCTCTTTTGTGCATTTCATATAAATGTATACTATTCATTTTCTGTCTTGCTCCTGAAAAATGGAATAAGGAAGTATGTGTCAGTAAGATCTTTCTGAAGAGACCGGATCATTTCTCATTTTATTTTGAAAACAATGAATTTCGGTCGATTTTAATTAAATTCGGTATGATAATACTTGTTTCTTCTTATAAAGAGTACCCAAGCTGAAACTGGTTTGGCTCAGTGGATAGACTCTGATGGTCTTAGGCTCTACAGCAGCAGTTCTCAACTTGTGGGTCATGACCAACAGGTTGAAAACTGCTAGCAAGGTCTCCTAAGACCATCGGAAAACAGATATTTACATTATAATTCATTCACAGTAGCAAAATTACAGTTATGAAGTAGCAACAAAAATAATTTTAAGATTGGGGGTCACCACAACATGAGGAACTGTACGAAAAGGTCACGGCATTAAAAAAAAAAAGGTTGAGAACCACTGGGATAGAGTGTCAGCCTGCAGACTAGGGGGTCCGAGGTTCGATTCCAGAATGGGGTGTGCAGGAGGCAGCTGATCTAAGTTTCTCTCTCATCGATGTTTCTAACTCTCTTATCTCTCCCCCTTCCTCTCTGTGAAAAATAAATAAAATATTTTTTAAAAAAAAAGAGTACCCAAAACTAACTGAATCGGATGGCCCTGTGTTCAATGTGATGCATATGTTTCAAAGATTTGCAAGTAGAGTAACATGTTAAGGGCAGCCGGCAAGTATCACTTATCATAATTTACTTGTACACTTCACTAATAGCACTAGGCATATGTATTGACTGAGGAAGTTCATTAAAACCATCAACTCTATCATGCTGTCATTCCCAATCTGTTTTTCAAGCTTTAGTGTCCTGGCCCTGGTATTTTGTGAAAGAGCCACACTCCAGGGGCCAAAGAACCACGTGTGGCTCAAGAGCCACAGTTTGCCGACCACGGGGATGGGGTATCAAAGGGTATTGTCAGATTGGGGAATAGCCTACAGCTGTTCAGGTGTTTGGCCAACAGAAGGCAATAAAATTCCCTGGCAGCGGATATGTGGCTCACCCAAGCTTCACCAACCTTTCGGTGACACTCTTGTCACTATTACATGCTGGAACTGTTTCCCGGCAAAACTGGTAAATCACTAAACTCCAGCCTTCAGCAACCTAACCAATAACAGCGTCTTGAAACGTGTCTCTGAAGCATCCCTGATGCGGCTCTAAAATTCTAAGAGGCTGCGATCTTGCATCACACGGAATTCCCCAGGTTGTTTGTCTTACACTCCAGTCGACTAAAATTAGCTACAAGTGGTAGCTGGAATGTGCAGACATCAAATGTGGGTACTTCCTAATTTCAAATGCTCTCGAAAGAAGAAGTAAGGGCAGAAATCTTTCCTATCAGAACGGAGAAAATAAAGTGACCTTCAAATTCAGTACGCTCTCCTGGTTTGGGCCTTTAGGCCTACAAAGGACTCAGTAGACAACATTATGTAAATTTAAAAATCACCTTCTCTCCTTCTGACTCAAAACAAAACCTACAGAGTAGAGGGAAAGAGAAAGAGACCACTTGGCACTTTGGTTTTGCCACCGCGTGGCAGAGATAAGGAGGGGAAGAAGGGACTTTTTTTTAATGCTACATAAAAAGATTTCACGCTGCTCAGTGGGTGTGCTTTCAATCCGAGAACAGTCACCCTACTCACAGCTTCACACTGAAATTCCACAGAACCAAACCAAACCACGCCGTGCTGCCACAGCTCTATTGGAATGTCCCCTGACATTCTGATCTCCATTTGTAATTGAGAAATTCCTGTGGAACAGGAGAGAGAAAGGTCGCTTTATACAGAACTTTAGGGATTCCTGAAGGACAGTAAAGAGAAATACTCTAACAAATTAGTATCTCGCTGGTACCAGGGACGGACTGTAGAGATGATTAAAGGGAAAGATGGCAAAGGCAATCTTTTCAAACTTTGTTTTAATTTTTAAAACCTTCGGTGTCATAGATTTGCTCCAAATTGTAACCGAATACCGAATAAAGAGTATATCGAATTTTATATATGGTGTCCTTATTCTTAATATGTAACATTGAAAAGCTTTGGAGTACAGTGTTACCTCGAGATACGAGTGCCCTACCATACGAGATTTTTGAGATATGAGCCATCGAGTGAGGGATATTTGCTTTGAAATACAAGCAACAGTTGAGATAGGAGTCATCGCGTGGATCGGCCGGCTGCAAACGACCCACCAGTTTCATACTCGAGCGTCTCATAGTTTCCCACGCCTCAAGGTTATGGAACGAATTAAACTCGTATCTCGAGGTACCACTGTATTAAAAACCAACCCTCATTTCACATGCTCTTGATTTCTTTCCACTTATGTCACCTAACTGTAGTTTTAAAAGAGCCTCGTCGTGTGCTAAAAACTGTGTTGGGTTTATTTAATTTTCCTGCAGCTCTTTTATTTCATAATGGCCAATTAGAATTACATGGTAGACATACATCTTGGAACCCACCACCTCTTAAAGCTGCATACATTTAAAGATACAATCTGGAGATGTGACGTGAGTTTTGAACTAAGCGAAATATGATTTCCCAATCCCTTATTTCTCAGAATCTCAGAACCCAGGGACCTCAATCAGCATCAGATGCACCTCTAAGCTGATGCCAAAATGTCTCTGTCCCCCTTGCTGGCACACCTGCTCCAGTAACAAGTTGCTCAAAGCCACCAACGCACGAGACAAGGCTGTGCCATTGGGAGACAGCTCCAGTCCCCAGACACCCTCTGATGACTGAGACTGGATGTGTTTCCAGAAACTTCCATCTGCTAGATCTGGTTCTACCCTCAAAGATACCAAGGATTTTATCTTCCTTCCATATATCCATCCAGAAACTGCAGTCACATCCCTACCTGCTTTAGATTAACCACCACCTTCAACCAGTCCCCGGGTGACTTGGTCCTCAGCTTTTTTTCCCCCTGCCTGGCCTCTTATAAGCTAGTAGGTTCCATACACAGAGCAGAACACAAAGGTCCCACACACTCATTGGCCCAGAGTCCCTGCCTCAGAATGAACACTGTGCTTCTATTGTCCATGGGATTACTTTTATCATGTCAGCTCTCTCCACACTCATCCATGGCAGAGACCTGATGCCCTGGGCACTGCATTCCGGAGGCTCAATAAGATCCCACAGAGAGCCCTGGGCCTTCTGTGCCTGTGAGAACAGCATGTTCATCTCCCATCGACATTTCTCTCAGCTGCTCGCCCCCAGTACAAGGAATGCTGACAGATTTTAGTTTATACTTTCGGGAATTCTGGGTATTGTGGGATTTTCACTTTGTTAACATACTATACAAAAAGAGTCAAATTTTTAAACGATAATAAACAAGGCCATTAGAGATGAGAAATGCATCCAGGACCCTATGTCCAATCGCTCGTTTTGCAAAAAAAAAGAAACTGAAGCCGAAACCAGTTTGGCTCAGTGGATAGAGTGTCGGCCTGCAGACTGAAAGGTCCCAGGTTCGATTCCGGTCAAGGGCACGTACATTGGTTGCAGGCACACCTCCAGTAGGGGGCGTGCAGGAGGTGGCTAATCGATGTTTCTCTCTCATCGATGTTTCTGACTTCCTATCCTTCTCCCTTCCTCTCTGTGAAAAATCAATAAAATATATTAAAAAAAGAAAAAGAAACTGACACTCAACCACAAGGTGTCTCCCTCAGGATCTCACAGCCCAGCCGGGGGGTAGCCTGGAGCCAGATCTGGGAGGAAGCAGAGCATCAGCGCCTGGACAGGAGGGCAGAGCATTTTCTGGAAAACGAAGCCACTACAACTGTCTGGGTCCTTGTCGTACATCTGGAGGCTTGGCTGTCATGGAGCACTTCCTGGTACAGGACTGTTTTCCTTTCAAGGATAAATAAACAGTAAAAGCCAATAAACTCTGGAGTGATAAATGCCCTCCCATCTCAATATTTCCTTCCCAGAAGATGGAATATGACACACCAGCAAATTTCTTTTCACCAAAATCATAAATATTTATCGAAAGACACGAACAAGATATTCGAGAAAGCCTTGGAATGATTCTATTTCCTGTCAATGCGGCAGTTTCTCCAAATCCTTGGCACCGTCAGCCAGGGGTAGACACAATGAGTGAGGCCGGCTGACGGATTCTGAACACCAATTCCGTCACATTCGAAGTCCAGGTGCCCACAGTGGGGGTGTTGTGGTATTTGTTTCACTCCAGCAAATCCCATTAGGTTGGTGCCCCCAAATCCACCTAGTGGTAAATGCATTTCCCGCATCAACTGGACACTCCAAGATCTACTCATTCCTATGTCTTCCAAGAGATTGATGTCAGTGCCTTAGGCCCCCATGGATGAAGTGTCCCCGATAGTAGAGGTCATTTGTGAGGTGCTACCAGACACTCCATACCACTCAGCCTCAGCCCCAGATCTTCTTCTACTCTTCTTCACTCCTTGAGAGTAAAAAATCCTGTGATTCTGACCTTAGAACCGAAAGAATCCAAGTGAACTCCTCTCTCACTGATGCGCTGAATTGAATCAAACATGTTATAAGCACTATTGAACACCTTCTATGGTCAGGGCACCCTATTAGGGGCTGCACAGGTGTAGCTGGGGGACCGTGAGTGGCAATGACATTCTAACATAAAACTGCTTCAATTCCGATTTTGTATAAATCGTTCATTCAGTTGGCCTTTTTCTACTCCCCATTCCTGGCCTGCTTTGCCTACTGTTCTTAATAATGCCTTTCTGAGAAGCTAACGTAGAAAAATTTAAGATAAGCAGGACAATTCAAAAGCATTCTTTGCAGATTTGAAAATCAAAGATTATACCCCAATATCATTAACCTCTACTATCTGCATCCCTGTTGCCCCATCGGTTTAGAAGGTTTGGGGGGAAGGAGAGAACATGGAGCAACAGCACTGCCCAAGTAAAGAAAACACTCAGGAAAGAATGCTCAGTAGCTGAGACCTGTTTGGCTCAGTGGATAGAACGTCGGCTTGTGGACTGAAAGGTCCCAGGTTCAATTCCGGTTGGGGGCATGTACCTTGCTTGCGGGCACATCTCCACTGTGGGGCATGCAGGAGGCGGCTGATCAATGTCTCTCTCTCATCGATGCTTCTGACTTTCTATCTCTCTTCCTTCCTCTCTGTAAAAAATCAATAAAATATATTTTTTAAAAAAAGAAAAAGTGCTCAGTAAAGGAAGTTAGACACATCACTCCTAGACTTTTCTACAAAATCCAATGATGCTGATCTAAAAATCTTCCCTTTAATTTGAGATCTCTTAGGGGCAGAGACTCAGGAATCAGATTTATAAGACTAAACACTCCTAGCCCATCTTGGGGCTCAGTTTTTCTACGTAGAGAACAGGTACTGTTGCCTCTTCCTCCCAATGATCCTTTCATTGTTCATGAGGACTACGTTGGCCAACCACATCAAAGTCTCCAGATGTTAGTTAAGAGACCTGGCACCTCTTCCTGCCTTCCCCGTCCTCTGCAATGAATAGCCAATGCACAGAGAAATGACCTTTAGAGTCTAGGGCCCAGGGCTGTTAGAACTTGGGTGCAATGCAGTGAAGGTGCAGGTGCCTCTGGCACCCTTGAAAACACAATGACCACAAATTGACTTAGATGCGATCCTGCCAAAGGCAAGGAACACGCTGGATGGCATCTGATGGAGTTTTCTAGCCTTAGAAATCTGATTCCCGAGTCTGTGCCCCTAAGAGATCTCAAATTAAAGGGAAGACTTTAGATCAGCATCATTGGATTTTGTAGAAGAGTCTAGGAGGGATGCATCTAACTTCCTTTACTGAGCATTCTCTCGCAAAGAAAATGAACCTGAGATTCAAAAGGCAGGGGGAAATAGAATAAAAATGTAATCAATATATTCTGCTGTCAATGAAAAATCATTTATGCTGACCTTTGCTTGAAGTGCTACTATTTTACAGGTAACATTTTCCAAGATTTTTTCATTCACAAACGTAGATCAAACCCCCATTAATGTGCATCTCAAGGATCCAAGTACAGTAAGTCAAGAACAAAAGGCTGACGATGGAAAGCAATTAGTCACAGACTTCAGACAACTGCATTTTGTAAATATGATAAGCTTGTCTCAATTGGTTAGTATTTCTCAAAATATTGCTTATTGATCCTCTGTATCAAAATCACCAGAAGAACTTTGCAGAAATACAGCATCCCAGGTCTCACCTAATACAGTGGTACCTAGAGATACGAGTTTAATTCATTCCGTAACCTTGAGGCGTGGGAAACTATGAGACACCCAAGTCGTGGTAAACTGGTGGGTCGTGTGCAGCCGGCCGATCCCTGTGATTACTCTTATCTCAAATGTTGCTCTTATTTCAAAGCAAAAATCGCTTGCTCGCTCGATGGCTGGTATCTCAAAAATCTCGTATGTTAGGGCACTCGTATCTCGAGGTACCGCTGTATCTATGGTTTTGAATCTCTGAGAAAAGTGCTTTTCAACACGGTTCCCTAGAGATTATTAAGCACACTGAAGTTTAAATTGCTGCCATAGGAGCCAACTCCAGGCTCTCTCATTTAGTAGATTCCAGTGCCGGTCTCCAGGAGGCAGTGACTCAATTATGTAGAGTTAAAATTTGCTAGGAGTCGTATCCTCCCATTTCTGTTGTGTACTCAGCTCACATTCCAATGACATTCCTGTAGCTCTCATAGAGAGAAAATTGCTGAATGTCCCTGAATTTCCCATCAGCCACACTTGAAGAGCTGAATATGGCAATGCTTGATCATTGAGACCTCTTAAAGTGGAGATCGCATTTATGTGGGAGGGGTCGGCATCAGGGAGTCTTTTGAATGGAGATTTTATTCCTGTGGCATAATAATATTGTATTCTAACTCACAAGGTGAGGCTACATTTTTAATCTGGGCTTTTGGCCTTGATGTGAGTTGAGCTTGGCTGAAAATCTCCCAACCATCTCACCTACCCACTACTCTACTACTACCAATTGTTATGGATTATTTTCTTCTGGTTGAAGAAGCATTCTGGTTCTGAATCCAAATAATTAATGACAAAGAGAAGGAAAAAGTCATCGCTAAAACATGTATTATGCCAGGCACCAATTTCCTCAGTTCTTTTTATATCATTTATTCAGCAACACCATAAACCTGGGGGTAGATATTATTGGCCCTGTTTTACAGCTGATGCTAGTGGATCACTCAGCTACCGAATGATAAAGCCAGATTTGATGTGCCAGGTCTCTGCCCTATAGACCAGAGAGCCACCTTTATTACACCGGGCATCACCTTCTTTCAATGCAAAGACACTTGAAGGAGGCTGCTTATTTGTTAAACTAGGAAGTAATGCTGTAATGAGGGAAAGGGTAACTTAAGGTCCATCAAGAATGTTTCCTTCTAGCTGAAACCAGTTTGGCTCGGTGGATAGAGTGTCGGCCTGCAGAGTGAAGGGTTCCAGGTTTGATTCCGGTCAAGGGCATGTACCTTGGTTGTGGGCACATCCCCGAGGGGGGGGGGCATCCAAGAGGCAGCTGATCGATGTCTCTCTCTCATCAGTGTTTCTAACTATCCCTTTCTCTCTGTGAAAATCAATAAAAATATATATTAAAAAAAATGTGTCCTTCTAACCAGATGTATAACCTTGGGCAAAGTCATTTAATTTCCCGTGGCTCAGTTTCCCCATCTATAAAAGAGGATCCATCTCTTTCCTTCTTCTGAGGAGTAGTTTAAATTGAGAGGTACCAATGTGAATATATTTAATGCCATAGCTAACAGTTAATAAACTTCAGCTTCTGTTCTTCCCTTTTCTTTATATCAATTAGTTCAATAAGAATATTTACCATATCACTGAGGCAGCTCATGAAGAGAATGGAGAAACGGGAAGAATAATTAGGGAAGTAAAAGGGCCCAGGAAAGTGGAAGAAGGGGTATCACCAGGTGGAATACAAATATAGAAGGGAAAATAGATGGGCACCCACGTCTTTCCTCTATTTGACAAATCTGTGAAACCCCTTCTGAGAGTCGCCCCACTGTGCCTATCCTGAACATGGGAAACTCACAGAGCAGCAGCAGCGTATCATAAGGAGCATGTTAAAGAACCCCATGTACTCACACCCCAGAAGTTTCCACCTTTAAGAATAAACATTCACTGAAACCGGTTTGGTTCAGTGGATAGAGCGTCAGCCTGCGGACTGAAAGGCCCCAGGTTCGATTCCAGTCAAGGGCGTGTATCTTGGTTGTGGGCACATCCCCAGTAGGGGGTGTGCAGGAGGCGGCTGATCGATGTCTCCCTCTCATGGATGTTTCTAACTCTCTATCCCTCTCCCTTCCTCTCTGTAAAAAATCAATATAAACACATTTTTTAAAAAAAAGAATAAACATTCCCCTTGAAACATGAATTTCACTGAACCGTGTTAAGGAACTCTCTCCACAATACCATACACTCTATTGAACTCTGTAACTGACAAATACTTGTAATGTCAAGAAGTCATCTGATTACAAAAAGTACCACAGTGCCAAGCCATCAGGTGACAAAGACATTTTCCATCTCGTGTCTCGGCCACCACAACGCAGTCCCTGCAGAGGACAGGCAGTCCCAGCTTCATGTTCCTGCTGAGACTGGCCTTCCCCAAGTTCACCACACCTCTCAGAACGAGAGGGAAGACTCGCCGAGTTCCTCTTGCTCCTGAGACCGGCACACGAAAAGCTCGCTCACTCCAGCCCTGGCCACCCTCTGGCTAAGAGCTGCAAAGGAGAACATCTATGCTGCCATTAAAAAGAAGGAATTCTCACTATTTGCAGCAACCTGGATGGAACTGGAGAACCTTATGCTTAGTGAAATAAGCCAGTCAATGAAGGAGAAGCATCACATGATCTCACTCATTTGTGAATAATAAAGAACACTGTAAACTGATGAACAAAAGGATAGATCAGTGTCTTCATCTATTCTTTACAATTGATCTTGACCTTCACCTCACCTCAAGCACACATTTCAATGGTTATACTTAAACTGTCATTTCTGAGATCCATAATTTCAATTTCAAGAATACCATTTTCTAATCTCTAACTTGTATTTTTCCAGCTTACTTTTTCCTATACTTACTCCAAAGCTACATTGGTACTACCACCCACCCTTCACAAGTCTCATTTTTAACAATTTAGATCTGAGACTCATCATTTTAATCAACCCTGGCATACACCCTCATTGAGTTTGCTTCTTTCATACTTGCCTGACAAAACACTAACCTGTTAAAACCTAACTATAGTCCACCACCCATTTGTAACTGAGTGGCTGAATGTGGCTAGAACAACGCTGACTGGTCTTTCAAGTATAACCTCAAAATTCAAAAAGGCGAATACTGCCCAGTAATCTTCTACATTCCTTTCACTTTCTCACTCTGCAGATATCTCTTTCTATACTTTTTTTTTCTTTTCCCAAACCACCACTTTCTTTCTATCCTTACTCTTAACTAAAAGACATGCCTCTTATTTTCCTAACTAGAGGCCTGGTACAGGAAATTTGTGCATGGGGAAGGAGGGTGTCTCTCCAATCTGGGACTCTCTCCAATCTAGGACCCCTTGAGGGATATCCAACTGCCCATTTAAGGCCGATCCAGGTAGGATAGAGCCTAAATGGGTAGTCGGACATCCCTCTCACAACCCAGGACTGCTGGCTCACAACTGTTCACCTGCCTGCCTTCCTGATTGCCCCTAACTGCTTCTGCCTGCCAGCCTGATTACCCCTTAACCACTTCCCTACTAGCCTGATTGATGCCTAACTGCTTCCCTGCCAGCCTGTTTGCCCCTAACTGCCCTGTCCTGAAAGCTTGGTCACCCCTAACTGCCCTCCCCTGCAGGTTTGATCACTCCCAACTGCCCTCCCTTACAGGTCTGGTTCCTGCCAACTGTACTCCTCTGCTGGCCATCTTGTGGTAGCCATCTTGTGTCCACATGGGGGCAGGATCTTTTGACCACATGGGGGCAGTCATCTTGTGTGTTGGAGTGATGGTCAATCTGCATATTACTCTTTTATTAGATAGGATAGAGGCCTGGTATATAGGTGGGGGCCAGCTGGTTTGCCCTGAAGGTTGTCTTGGATCAGGGTGGGTTTTCCCTTGGAGCGTGGGGTGGCCTGAGCAAGGGGCCTGTGGTGGTTTGCAGGCCAGCCATGCTCCCCAGTGACCAAAGCAGAGGCCCTGATATCTGGGATTTATTTATCTTCTACAATTGAAACTTTATAGCCTGGAGCAGAGCCAAGCCTTCTACTCACAGAGCCATTGAAACTTTGTTGCCTTAAGTGGAGGCCTGGGCCTACCAGAGTTTGCAAAAAGCTTGGCTTCCTCCATCACCAGGGGCAACCCAAGCCTCCCTCCTAGTGTCTCTGTGGCCATAGCTATCTTGGTTGGGTTCATTTGCATACTTGCTCTGATTGGCTGGTAGGTGTGGCTGGTGGA